>VDFB02365813.1:0-62184 GCA_007258455.2 Sequoia sempervirens | reverse complement strand
GACACAACCAAAGCACTACATGGTGAAAGGTAAAAGTAAGTTGGTTTGCAAATTGAAGAAATCTTTGTATGGCCTAAAACAGAGTCCTAGGATGTGGTACCAAAAATTTGGTATATATGTGTTGAGTTTGGGATTTAAGCATTCTCAATCAGATCATTGTGTTTGTTATAAAACTAATGGTGATCATTTCCTATTTATTGCATTATATGTTGATGATATGTTATTTATTGGTAGAGGGAAATGTATGATTTTAGAACTAAAATCTCAACTTGTTGCTAAATTTGAAATGAAATATCTTGGTGCAGCTAAACACATTCTTGGGATGGAAATTAAAAGAGATAGAGTGAACAGAAAGCTATGGCTTGGCCAAAGTAAGTATGTTAACTCAATTTTACAGAGGTTTGATATGCAAGATTGTAGACCAATGTGTGTTCTTGTTTCAATTGGAACAAAGTTATCTATTTTAGATTGTCCAACATCTCCATCAGAGATGGAAGACATGAGTAGAGTTCCATACCAAAGTGCAGTTGGAAGTTTGATATATGTTATGGTTTATACTAGATCATACATTGCCTGAGCAATGGGAGTTCTTTCCAAATATATGTCTAATCCTGGTAGAGTTCATTGGGATGCAGTTAAAAGAGTCTTCAGATATTTGCACCGTACCTCAAATTATTCCTTGTGTTATCATAGTAATATGACTGAAGATGAGATTTCCCTTTATATTCATGGTTATGTTGATTTAGATTGGGCAGGTGATATTAATAGTAGATGATCCACTGGTGCTTATGTGTTTACATTATTTAGTGGTGCAATCAGTTGGATGAGTAAGCGACAGGTTGTGGTTGTTTTGTCCACTACTAAATTTGTTACCTATTTTTCACTACCAGCTCAAAACAGGTAGAGTTGAATTGCATCCATCAAAGAAGGTACAAAAAATTTATACTTAAGTATTCATTATGTTCCAGAACTTTGATTACTTACGAATTTCAAGTGTTATTATGCAAATCTCAGACAAAGGAACTCATAAATTTGCATAAAAGAATGTTGCTTTATTCATATTGGAAAGGCTGAAGTCCCGCACAAGCCGTGGGAGTGACTAAATTTGATTTACATAATCAAATGATAGATACAAGAAAAGAAGGTACACTATACAACTGAGAATAAAGAAGGCATAGGGTAGAAAGTGATTCGTCATTGCCTGGAATGACGAATCATTGACAAGTTGAGGTCTTCAGCTCCAGCTCCAAGCTCCAATGCACCTGCAAGGTTGATAGAAGTGTGGATAGAGCAATGTGAATCAAATCATATCATATGCCTACGCTACCAATAGAAATATAGTATATATTCAATCAGGCATCCATCAGATGATTTCAAATTACAAAGGCTGACAATCAAGAAAAATATAACTCAATTGAAGCTTTCAGCTTCTTTTATTTTACTAACATGTTTGTTTCAATGTGCAGGAACAGGTTCATCATGTTCAAGATCATTTTATCAGATATGTGGAGCAAAACGGGCTCCCACAAGGGTTGAGCTCAACATATCAAGGAGGATATATTCTCAAGTTCCATATGCAAGTTCATGAATGTTGATAACAGTCATTAAAAGCATCAATGCTGCTGAAACTAAATGATATAATCATGCAAGCGGCCTTATTTCAAAGAGATTTCAAAGTATTTAGCAACATTAATTTCAAAATGTAGTAATCTACTCTTGAAATAGACAGCCTTTGCAAGGTATGGACCATCAATTTCAGAGTTGTTTTTCATCTCCATTTTAAGCTGAAAGTAATCTTGGTGTTCAAAAGAATAATATAATTGCAGCTTATGAGTTCAGCTTATGAGTTAAGTGACAAATGCATTCCAGTCATGGAGAATGGTGAAGGTTACAGCTGAATCAAAAGTCCAACTTTGAGTATATGCAAGGAGGCATCAAAATATCAATGGAGCAACAATTATGGCTTAGACAACATTCTATAGGAATATTTATTTCAAATACCAGATTAGAAATATCAAGACATTAAACATGAAGACTTAACAGAGGTAATTTGTAGCATCATCAAGTACAGATTTATAATGAGCAACAATTACCTAGAGCAACAATCATTAAGAGGAGCAATTATGAACAACAATATTTAGCAATATATGCTTGAAGTGAACAGCCTTAGTAAGGAACAATGACGCCACAATGTATGGAGCATTATACAAGGAACAATGGAGTCACAATGTCAAGGACAGTCATGAACAAAATGCTGATACAACTGGTAAAGTAAAATGTTTTGAATTGACAGTCATTAGTGGAGCAGCAATTAAATTCTTGAAAAAATAACAATACAATGTGACAGTGTGATGAAGAGCATTGATAACAGTGTTGCAGCAATAGGTGTGCTCTCAAGAATAAATGATGTATCTACAATAATAATAGCATTTCCAGATGGGAGCAATCATGGAATAAAGTCAATGAATAGATTGGTAATCTCATACCAGCAATCCATAATAACAGAAAATAAAAGTAGTTGTGGAATATGAAAACAGTGATAACGCTTTACTTCAAGAAAGGAAAGGAAAGGTTTCAATCAATATCACACAAGTTTGTCATTGTTTTCAACTTTTACATCAATATTATTTGTTCAAATGTGCAACAGAAGAGAGTTTTAGGAAGGTCAAGTTCGAGCTTATATGAAAGGTTAAGATTCCATCAAAGGTCACATGAGATTTTCTGGAATATTTAAAATACATCTAAGTTTCAGATGATCCTTTTGAGTTTACAATGAATTGCAAATACCCAAATGGGGTTATCATGGCAGCCAACAACAGTGAAGAGGTACCAATAGAGAAATGAGGACAAAGTAAACATGGTCATGAATTGCAAAGGAAAAGAATAATAAAAACAAATTACATACAGGAGTTCCTTCTTTAGATACAAAATACAATTGTTTTTTAAAAAACCTAGAAGAAGAATATATGTCAGGTGGAATATAGAAGTCGCGACCTTTTATTCTCTTTCATTTTTACAAAGCTTTTGTCAAAAAGAGGAATAGATTTACCTTCACCAGTTTCTTCGATGTTCAAGCTTTAAATATCGGCCTCTAAGTCCAGAAAGTTTTAGCTCCAGCTCGAAATTAGTTTTTTTTTACATCGTATTTTCCCAAGGCGTCCATTGCAGCCACAGAGCAAGAAGTCATTTATAAAAAGAAACTAAAAGAAGATGTATCAGAAATGTCTCATGGTGGCAACCTGAAAGCCTCAGAAAATGTGATGTAATGGAATCAAGATACTTCCAGTTTGTAAACTAAAGAACTTACCCTATGAAGATCAGTAGGATTCGGCCCAGAAACAACAAAATATGGCAAAATTTTGAGCTCCAGCATCAAGAAAACTCATTCAGAAACCCTATTCTCCATGGCGGCGCAACATAGTTTCTCTTTCAATAATGCATAAATGAGAAAATGAAGAGGAACTTAGGGTTCGATGGTTTTGTCCAAAAGCTCTAATTTGAATCATCATTGATTTTTGACTTATTTCTTTTAAAATAAATCATTTCATTCATCAACTTAATAATGCAAATGGAGATGATAAGATTATATGCCAAGGCATATAAAAATATTTATTGAAGCATTATAATATGGATGAAACCTGGGAGGTATAAGGAGTGATATTTTATTTATTTTTAAAGAAATTTTCTTATGTGGGAGTCCTTTTATTATTTGTAGTTTTTATTTAACGCTATTAAAGCAATTTTAATTAATTGTTTTAATAGTTGTTGAATTAAACTACTTTTAAAGGCAAGTGAACTATAGCTGGAAGTGATATATTTTGCATACTATGAGGAGTGAGACTTCGGTTTTTTTTTTAATTTTTATTCATACAATAATGGAGACTAGAGTTGGAACCGAAGTGTTTTATGCTTTTATGCATTAGAGATCAGTTTTGAAGATTAATCATGCACAATACAGGGATGGATTTTCAGTTTGATATGCATGGGCGAATTGATAAAAACGAGGTAGTTTTCACATGCTTTAGCCCACCTTTTCAGGGATTTCTAGTACAGTTTGAGTTGCAGTTCAGTTACATGCTTTATGATTGCCAGTTCGAGATGGAGTTCACTCATTTTTGCATGAATTTGAACCTTATTTTCAGGGATTTTTGCTTATGCTCGGATTTCACTTTGGAATTGTCACTTTCTTACTGAAATTTACTTTCAGTTGCTTGTTCATGCAGTTTGAGGTGCATTCTTAATTGTATATATTGAAAATTTTTATCTTTTTCAATTTAGTTCTTGTTTTCTACCTTTGCCTTTAGCAAACAAGACTATCTTGTAACTCAACATTTTACAGATTAATATAGTAGCAGGTTATTATAGGTTAATCAAGTTTCATTAATTTGCAGAGCTTTCCTTTTACCTTTCAATACGCTAAAGTGTTTGCCTTCAAAATCTCAGGTGTCATGTTGTGTGAATTTGATAAGGAATTTATCGTGTTTAATCTCATAAACCTTTATTTTCTCACCTCATTTCATATGCACGTTGGTATACAATCAAGTTTGATTCCATAGGTTGTATGTTGTGCATTTGGCTTACTTTACTATTTTAGTTGTGAAGACGCTCCTTTCCTTTGAAGATAGTAATACAGTCAAGCCTTCATATAAATTATTTATGTGGTTAAACTGTTTAGATTTAGTTGTGCGAATAGGATTATTGAAGTGTAATTATGAAATAGGTTGCATGCAATACCATCATTTAGGTGCATCACCGAGGTTTTAATTTGAGTTCATGCATTCAATTTAGTCCCTTTTACCCTTTTCTCAGAATAAATTATTCAAGTACCTAATTGATCATCATATAGGAACTAGCCTAGAATCTAGAGGTCTATCTTCACCATAAGAATGCCCACAGCTTGAAGATAGTTCCCATGTTTCAACAGATTGTTGAATTTAATCATTCAAGCGTTCGGGTGCAATCTGTTTGACAACAAAAGTAAAGTTTATGGTAGCTACTCATTCTTGTAAAGAATCCATTTGGCTTAAGAGACTATGCTTAGATATTGGAATAAAACAAGGTGTTGTGACAATTTATTGCGATAGTCAGAGTGCAATATGTCTAGCCAAAAACTCGACATTTCATGCCAAGACCAAGTGCATTGATGTATAGTATCATTTTGTTCGAGATATGGTTGAAGATGGTAGGGTGAAGTTGGTTAAGGTAGAGACTTTGATGAATGTTGTTGATTCTTTAACTAAGCCTGTGAGCACATAGAAGTTCAGATAGTGTTAAGAGATTATGGGCCTTTCGGCCCCTAGCAATTAAGAGACAATGTTTAATCCCTCTTGTTGCTCTTGCAAGGTGTCCGACAAGTGGAAGATTTGTTGGGAAAATGTGTCTCAACCTTGCAATTACATAAAGGTTATTGTTTATAGGATATATATATTCTAGTTACATCGATAGGTGTAATATACAATGGCATCATGGGGGAGGAGTGGGATGCGTGTAAAAAAAATTTGTTAACTTTTTTAGGAAACTACTAAAATGACCGACATACATTAGATAAATGATACAATGTAAATCTAGACCATTAATTATTAGGTTTTAGATCTAATGGTGGATATTTTTTTGGCTTGTCTTTCCCTAGAATGTAACTCTATTTTATGAGGGCGCTATATTACGGCTATGGTAGAGAGAGACGGTGTTGTATTCTGAGAGTTTAAAAGTAGACATGTTGTCTCTTGATCTCTAAGTGGTGATACTCCTGTGAGAAGCTTGCTTTGCAAGTATGTTGTAATCTTTGTGATTTATTGAATAATATATTGGGTGACTTTTGTAGTGTGGGGTTTTTCTCTTGAAAGGGTTTTTCCCCATGTAAATCACTATGTCATGGTATGCATGATATTTATGTTTATTTTTGTTTAAGTTTTTATAACCATTAAAGATCTATAAAAATTTTGCATTATTCTCCTCTCAAGATTTGTGTAGGAAGTTGTTCTGCTACCTTAGCTTCCTTACATATAGGACTCTACAAACAAGGGTTATATGTCTGCAAGATACGAATCCCAAGTAGCTATCTCTAAAAGAAGATGAATGTCTTGTTGCACTAAACCAATAGGGGCCAAGGATGTGGCGATGCCAAGCTCATCAAAAACAACAAAAGATGGAAATGTAGTCATGATTTGAATAGTGAGAACATGAAGACAAGTCTCTAAACCATCAAAACATGCAAGACATGTGATATAATCAAGCTCCTTTAAAGTATTGTCATAAAAGGGTATGTAATCTACATATGTAAGAGGAATGAGACAATTTGCAGTAGGATCATTTGTGTATGTAGAGATATGAGGGTCTGCATAGATCTCCCCAAGTCAAGTCCAAAGTGTGACATGGGGACAATCAATGTCCAATACAACACACAGAGTGTCAATATCAACACTATAACATATAATCCCTACAACATGATCATTGATAATACACCATGTCGAATAAATCCTTGGTGTGTCTGGTGTAGGTATGACTCCATACAAATAAGGAAAAAGATCAAGCCACCTGAGATGTGTTAGGATGTCATTTTTCTAAGACTTAGTTAACCTTTGCGAAGATGACCACATAAGGATGAACAAAAAAACTCATGATACTTCCTCAAATGATAAAATTAGAGACTAATAATCTTAGTGCATATAAATTAGATCAAATGATGTCATCCAATGTAAATAGATTCTTTCCAAGTGCCAAGATTTCCAAGTAATTGCTATAGATGAAGAAATGACATTTTTGAAAAAGAATGATACATGGGATATTGTACTATTGCCTGAAGGACAAAAACCTGTTGGTTGCAAATGGGTGTTCAAGAAAAGATTGGTTTAGATGGAGGTATTGAGAAGTACAAAATAAGGTTGGTCGCGAAAGGTTACTCTCATGTTGAGGGTGTTGATTATGGTGAGATATTCTCTCCCGTTGCAAAAATAATAGCCATTGGATTTTTGCTTTCTATTGTTGTTGATTATGATTTAGATGTTGAGCAAATGGATGTGAAAACTATTTTCCTTCATGGTGACTTGGAGGAGGATTATTGATTACAATGAAGGTGAATGCTTATAAAAGTATACAAAAATAAACCCTAGATGAGGATTTGATTATATTATGACAGGTGTCTTAATCTCATGCAATGAAATAACTTAACCTATATTTAGTCCAATCTAATTAATAAAAAATACTCCTAAGTTTAGCTTAAGTTAATAAAGTAATAAGGGACTTAATAATTATCAAGTGATGTCCTAATTACTCCAATATCCCCCCTTAAGATCAACTTAGGGAGAAGCTATAAAACCCTAATGAAGAATGCAATGATGGATGCATGGATAGGTCATGGCCATGAGGCATGATGAGGTACTCATGTACAAATAAATAAGTTCTCATAACCAAAGAAGAGGAGAAAACCACATGGGAAAAACTCCTCTCTAAAAGAGAGAGAATGAAATGACTATACTAGTGAAAGAAGGATAGGAGGACTCAATATGACCCCCCAAGGTCTTCTTCTATCACCCAAGTATAATATATGTACCCTCAATAGGAGAGAAAAAAAGAGGATATAAATACCCCATAAAGAAGTAGCTCCTATTCCAATGATGAATTCTTGAAGACAAAATATGATCCACTACCTGCAAACAAAATTTCTCCCCTTAGGAGGAAACAAATCCATTAGGGATTCAAGAAGCCAATCCAAAAATATGGGTGAATCAAGAATCAAATCCAAATGATATGTGCCTCTAAAAAGTGCTCAAGTGTCTACATGTCAGAAAGAGATGATGTCAATCCAAGATCATGTGAAGACTAATGGAGAACAAGCTACAAAGGAAGTGAATATGGTGGGCCAACAACAATGATGTGGTTTTCAACAAAGAGGAGATGAATGTCCTCAAAATAATCCTCTAAATCTGCAGTATAAGACTCTACAAAAAAGGATTATATGTCTACAAGATACAAATCACAAGTAGCTATGTCTAAAAGAAGATGAATGGCTTGTTGCACTAAACCAATAGGGGCCAAGAATGTGGTGATGCCAAGCTGATCAAGAACAACATAAGATGGTGATGTAGTCTCGATCTAAAGAGTGGGAACATGAAGACAAGTCTCTAAACCATCATAACATGCAAGACATGTGATATAATAAAGCCCCTTTAAATTATCATCATAAAAGGGTATGAAATCTACATCTGTAAGAGGAATGAGATAATCTGCAATAGGATCATTTGTATATGTAGAGATATGAGGGTCTCCATATATCTCCCCAAGTCAATTCCAAAGTGTGTGGGGACAATCAATGTCCGATACAACACACATAGTGTCAAGATCAACACTATAACATATAATCCCTACAACATGATCACTGATAATACTGGTCACGCCCACAAAAGGATACAAAAGTCACAACAGAACTAAACCTGGGAATTAGACATTCCAATAGGTGACTAACATCTTCTCATGGTCGTTCATTTACTTTATCAAACCAGGGGACGTATACTTGAAATGGAGCAGCACGGTATGTGCACTAAGAACTAGTTTCTAGTCACCATCTATAAGAAACAAATGCTTAAAAGAAGTGCAACACAAAGCTTTTTAACTCAAACACAACTCGGCTAAAATAGAAATCATAGCAGCTATTATTAAAGGACAAACTGTGAACTGGCCTTATGTTGTAGGAACAGACATAGGGATGGATTCCCGATGCTGCAGGAACAATACAAGGCTGAGTTTGTGTTGAAATCTACAGAAATAGATTCTAATTAGTAATCAACATGAAATGAATAGTTAACCACAACAACTTGCTATAGAATACTTACTAAGTGGGCCTCCTTAGCAAGCATCAACTAGATTACACAAGAAGTTGACTCAAAGCTTCATCGAATTTTATTCATACTCAGAACCAGGATACATCGATTACTCTATTTGAAAATAAAACTTAACACATAACTCTATTGCTTATTCAACTTAATTTTAACACATACTGTTTCATCCTCGTTCACTCACGCAGGAGGAATGGTTATTTAAATAAAAAAGACAACTAACTAACTAACTAACAGAGGGAGTCGTGATCATAAATACATTTTGAATCTGCGGAACAGATATTCATAAATGAAAGTCTATCTACTCGACGTGACCCAGAGAGAATATAGCATTACACACTCCCTAGATCAAAGGACCGTTAAAGCTCCTTCCCAAAGATTCAGTCAAAGAGTTATTATAGGAACAACTTCTTCAACAAAGCCAAGATTCTTTGCACTTGATCAGCTTATGCTCCCTCCAACAACCTACAATAAGTGACAGAGGCGAAGGAAAACATACACACAAGTGACACGACATCCATTCATTAATCACATGTTAATCCTATTCCATTATCCAAAATCATAAGCATACATCAGCCATGCGGGAGGTCAAAAAGGTAATTAATAAAGTTTTCAAGCTATAGGAATATGAAATTTGTTGCTACAGGATACCACTCGAAAAGTCTTTAATCAACAAGCTTAAACAACTATTAATAAAAAAAGGAAGAGTATCAAAAGTTTTAAACTATGAGCATATTTAAGGCTCATCATTATGCCCCCTACTTATCCTAATGTTGGTCCTTCAGCATTTACTTTCCTTGTTATTTCCCTGAAATTTGTTGGAGCAACATGACCCTACAACGAAGTTCCAAACTTGAAGTAAAAACCTCGGGTAAACTGCCATCTTTCAAATCTGCGGTTTTCTATTTCTTCATTGATTTCCTTGGCTTGGTAGGGAGGGATAGAGCGGCCACATTAAAATTGGGGGTTGGAAGGTCAGTGGCATCCATAATTCAAATTTGCTTTGCAAACCTAGTTGCATGTACCTTTCTATTCTCTTGAGTGTTGCTGTGAAGTTCAAAGGGTTGTGAGGCTCTGTCTTTCTTAGACCAACCATCAATTTCTCCCACCTTGCCTCAATCCTGGAAGAGGCGAGTTTCCAAAATATATATTTCTGCTCTTTGAACTCATTGTATACTTGTTGTCTGATGTCAAAAATTTTCTCTCTTTCTTGAGGATGATTCAATCCATAAGTAACTTTAAGCCAGGTTCTTAAAACTGTGCGTGGGTCTGAACTCTCAGCTCTTAGAAGAATAGGTTCATCTCTTTATGCTTCTTCATATGTTTCCAATTGTCTCCCATAATTGACCTCATTTGCAGCTCAAGACATAAGTGCTCTTAGATGGATATCACCTATATAAAGGAGTGGGTTCCATTTAGTTTCTGCAGGAATTAAATAACCATGTAAATAAAGTTCACACATGGAGTTTTTCTACCAATTAGGGGCCACTTCATAGGTATCATAGAATTCCTTGGTTGTTTCAATATCGGGATCCAAATTTCTGGAGATCCTCATTAGTTTGAACCAAAGAAACTGTTCCTTGAGGCACATTGCATATACTTTGGGTGGCGGCCTACACTCCATTATTTTTCCAGTTATTTCCATCATTTCATCCATTTTCTTCTGCATATCTTGAATTTCTTGTTTTTTCCTTTCAATTTCCCTTTGCAGCTTTTTCTTTTCCTCTTCCCATAAACTTTGCTGGACTTCAGTTTTGGCGAAATGGGGAAAACATAAAGTCTGGAATGACACAGGCTTCCACTTAATTCTCTGAGATTCCAAGTATGCAATCAGTAAAGTCCTTTTGTACATGACTAAATCTGTGCAAACTTTAGTGGGCAATGGATTATCGTAGGGTATTTCAGGCAGTTCAAGCACACCTTCTTCTTGCTGTAGGACCAAATCCTCTTGCTGCAGGATGAAGCCATGTTGCTGCATGGGAGAAGATTGTTCTTCCTCAGAAATTTTCTCAGCCGCACAAGCTAAGTTGTCCAGACTCATCATTTTCCCCTTATTAACATTACTGGGTTGTGCTACCTCAGGAACAGCAGAGGAGCTTTGTGGAACATTTACATACATACCCAGGGAGTTATCATGACCTGATTCAGCAGAGTCCTCCAATATTATGACAGTCTCTGTTTGAACGGAGGTTGTAGCAGGCTTAGACTATTTTTCTCAATGAACTCCTTCTTGGTAGTTTTTCATAAGGAGCAGTAGCAAAGGATGCTTCCTTAGCAGTCCTCTTCCTAGTTGGTCTTGAAGATCCAGACTCGACAGGGGAAGAAGATATTGAAGTATTAACGGGTGTTGCTGCAGGAGAGACAGAGACAGTCGAAGACCCCGCAGGAGAGGACGAGGCAAAATTTTTGTCTTTGAGTATGTGGGTCCGACTTAGGAGTCTGCCCTACCCCAGATGACTCACCTACAATTGTCTTTCCTTTTTCTCTCCTAGCGGCAGACCTTGTTTGCACACTTGTAGAGGACGTTGGTATAGAAGCTGCAGGACTGGGCGCTGCAGGAGCAGCAGATTCTTGCTCTGTTTTTGTACTTGTGGACTCAATTCTCATTTTTTTTCTTCTAGGTTGCACAGGTAGTGCCCTAGGGGGTTCAGGTGGTTGAAGACCTTTTCAGGCAACAAACTCATTCTAGGAAAGAGGTGAAACATCCCTTAAAGATCGCTCAGTCAAAAGTTTTATTAGGGCATGATGTGTGACAGAGTTTCCTTTACCCTTTTGGGTTTCATGTGCACTACTTTGCAAAAGGTTTAACAAAAAATTTGGAACATTCACTATTAGTCCATGTCTCATATGACTTAACAATTTGAAATGATATGAATGTAGGTAAGAGAAGCGCCCTTCACAAGTGAAATACCTGATAATAAAGATGGCGTATTCAGAGTATGGATAAGGTAGGGACATTCTTTTGCACCCTTGCTTTGAGATTTCCAAAGGCCCATCAACTGGTAGGGTAAACTCTGCCTTAGTAGAGACAGCATCCCTTCCAATAGGAAAATTTTCACCAACTGTCGGTAATCCAGTAACTTCTGCAATTCTTTCCTCTATCACAGCCACTACCAAGCCCCATACCATAGCCTCATTTTCTTAAAATGTTCTTAAGAATTCGCCTACAGCCTCTTCATCAAAATAATCAATTCTCAAGAAATAATTTAACCATCCACAATTGGCGAATGCTTGCATTAACTAAGGATCATGTATCAACACCTCATGAGCCACAGGCTCGTGCCTCACCAATTGGCCACCCATGATCAAAAACCCTTAAAACAAAAACTCAAACTCATGTTGAAAGCTTGAAAAAGACTCTTCTTCCTTACTACACTTCATTTTTCTTACTAAGAATAACAACTAGACATTTGCATAAAATAATTTTAATAACTACTTAAACTAAGTAGTTAGCTTGTTCTTAGGATATGGCTTCGCAATCATACTTTAGAAAGTACAAGAACATAACTATTTTGGCAAACGTAAATTTGGCACAGGAAAATTTCAAATTAGAATACCCCTGCCCCCTACTTAGCATTTGACATGTGTCCTCACATGTGCAGGGTGATAAGTTTAAAGCGTGCAATTATGACTGACATATACATTACAATTAATGAATAAATAGAAAGAATAAATTATGCGATAATGAAAAGATTTCGCATACCTTGAATTCAGTTCTCGGGCATGCCGTAAAGGACAATAGCGTATCATGAAATGATAGCTGGGAGATTTAATACATGAATGAGGCGGAGTGGAAATATGGATGACATGGCAGATAAAGGAATGAATGATGTGATAGATGAAAAAAATGGAGAAAAGTGGTTTTCTTTTTTTAAAAAAAGAAAACTTTATTATGGGCGGTCAACGCAATAAGTGAAGCTGCAGGAAAAAGGCCTAAGCCTTTTGCTGCAGGAAGACCAGTCGAAACAAACTTTTTCAGGAACTCTTCCTTTGATGTCAGCCTATGATATAACCGCAGTCGGTGTCCATTAACTAGCAATTTGAAACAGACTGGATCAATTGTGGCCAGCTATATTGAACCATTGTCAAACACATTCTCAACTTCATAGGGATTGAGCCAGCAGGTGGTGAGCTTACCTTGGTTTTCTTGATATCTGGAATCATATAGCAGAGCTCAATCACCAACAAAGAATTGCTTGGTTTTGATGTGTTGATTGTTCCATTTCTTCCTTTGCTATTGGATAGCTTCTGTATGTTGTAGAGTAGCTTTTCTCATTTCATCCAAGGCATTCAGCTACAGGAGACGTTCCTTCTGTGTTTCAGAAATGTCTATATTGAGTTTGAGAGCTGTCCTCAAAGTTTTATGTTCAAATTCAATGGGCAACATGGTTGTTTTCCCATAAAGCAATTCAAAAGGTGTAAACCCAGTTGTTGTCTTCCATGCAGTTCTGTAGGCCCAGACTGCTTCAGGAAATCTACTACTCCAATCTTTCCCATGGAGCTACACTGTATTTGTTAGGATTGCCTCAATTTCCCTGTTTGTAACCTCTATCTGACCATTGGCTTGAGGGTGATAGGGGCTAGATTTCCTATGCTTGATTTTATAGTCATTCATTAGTGCAGTGATCAAATTGGATGTTAACTGAGCTCCCTGATCAGTTACAAGCTCCCTGGGAACTCCAAATCTAGTGAAAATTTGCTCATACAGAAATTCAACAACCTTGTTATCATGAGCATGAGTCATTGTCTTTACTTCAACCCACTTTGTTACATAATCTGTGCAAACCAGAATGTATGACTTACCATTTGATGGTGGATCAATTGGTCCAACAAAATCCATTCCCCATTTATCAAAGGGGGTGACTATTACCTGTGGATACAGTGGCATTTCATCTGACCTAGTTGGTCTTCCTGCCACGCTGGCATCTCATTACATTTCCTCAGATGGTTAGCAAACATCCTTGTTGGCTAATAATATCATAAGTTGTAAGAACCTTCATCGGAGCGTTCTTGGTCGCAAAATGTCTCTACATGGTTCTACGGCAAGCATGCAAGATACTAAGTCCATCTTTCTACATCTTTCAAGATAACTTGATCAGTCCTATGTAAACAAAATAATTTGGTAATCCATGAAAAGTTAAAACTTTTCTCAATTAATAATTTCTTGTCTTTGTGGTAAAGTGAGCCGGTATTCCGCTGTCGCTAGATAATTGGCAAATGTCCGCATACCTGAGCGTGTGTGCAATAATGGAAAATAGGTGTTCATCAAGGAACCTATCATCAATGACTTCATGTTCAGCAGGTGCAGTTATTTGAAGCCTTGATAAAAAATCAGCTACAACATTAGCTCTTCCTAGTTTATCAATGATTGTAATGTCAAATTCTTGTAACAACAGGAGCCATCTTGCCAACCTACCAGAAATGGCAGGCTTGTTCATCAGATACCTGATTGCTACATGGTTAGTGTGGACAAATATCTAATAACCTGTGACATAATGCCTAAATTTATTCAAAGCATACACTATTGCTAGCAACTCCTTTTGTAACAGCAGTAGTTTACTTTCTCCAGACCTTGAAGGTTTTGCCGAGCAAAATAGATAGAATGCTCAATTGAATTTTCTTTTTGGGCTAAGACTACCCCTATGCCAAAATCAGATGCATCTGCATGTATATGAAAAGGCAGAGTCCATTTTGGACCTTGAAGAACAGGGGCTTTAGTAAGCAAGTCCTTTAGCTATAGGAAAGATTTTTCACAGGCCTCTGTCTAATCGAATGCAGAATCCTTAGTTAATAAGGCATATAGTGGACTGGAAATTTTGTTGAAATCTTTTATAAACCTTCTATAATACCCTGCATGGCCAAGGAAGCTTCTGACATCCTTTTGTTTTGTAGGAGTTTGTAAATTCATAATAACTTCAATTTTAGCAGGGTCAACCTGAATTCCATCCTTAGAGAGATGATGGCCTAGAACAATACCTTCTTGCATCATCATAAAACACTTTTCACTGTTCAGAGACAAATTTTGCTTCTACACCTTCCAATATCTTTTCTAAATTCAACAATGCTTCTTCAAAATGTAACCCCTATAGGTAGTGAAGTCATCCATATAAATTTACATTAGTGTTTTAGATATATCAAAGAAAATACCACTACCGCTTTATCCTAAATGTTGTTGGCGCATTGCATAGACCAAAAGGAAACACTGAGTAAGAAAATGTTCCCCATGGACACGTAAAAGTGGTCTTATCTTGATCTTCAGGGGCAATTTTTATCTGATTGTACCCACTGTAGCCATCCAAGAAGGAGAAATAGCTTTTACCAGACAATGAGTCTAGCACTTGGTCTACAAACGGCAGTGGAAAGTGATCTTTTTTAGTGGCAGTTTTCAACTCTCTGTAATCTACACACACTCTCCATTTTCCACCTTTCTTAGGGACAATAACTAACTAAGAGATTCCTAATTAACTCCGCCGATCGGGTAGATAAACCAAAGATCGCCAACTTTTTGAAGCTCATTCTAACTATTTCTCCGAAAATGGATTTTATCTTCTCGAGGTCATTTCCAATTGGTAAACTTCTTGATATAGATCCTATGAGTACAAATTTGAGGATCTATTCCTTTCATGTCACCATATTCCCATGCAAAAGCTTTATGCTGATCTTGTAGCATTTTTAGTAAGATAGCCTGTTGAGATTGTGACAACTTGCTATTGATATTCAAATAGTGACCTGGAGACAATTCTATCTACTTAGTGAGATCACTTATAGAATCTACAGGTAATGTTTGTACCTCTGTAAAGCTGCTATGAAAATGGCAGTGAAATTCGAAGAAACTCCCGTAATCTACTGGCCGCAGAAACATTGTAGATTACTATTTGGATCTATGAACTACCCGTGACGTAGTTAGGACTGTGAATTGCTAAAGTGGGCATCCTCATTCAAGTTGTGAGAATGGATCACTGGAGTATCATTAATTGAACTCAGCAAATTATTATTCAGCTTCTTCCCCCATATCTGGCCAAATAGGTTGGGACAAATCTAGTTGAGGTCAAGCAGGCGGATACAAAGCCAATTTTTTTGTGGACTGTCCATCAAAAATAGTCATATCTCCATAACAACATCCTATAAAAGCATCAGTAGTTACTAACTATGGTCTACCAAGGATAACTGGATACCCTCCTAAATTTTCCTTAACTGATAATATTATGAAATCAGCTGGATACTCCTAAGATTCAAGAGTGACAATTACATTTTCCACCATCCCATCAGGTTTAACTATGGAGCTATCTGCAAGCTGCAGAACTGTGGGTGTAGACCTAATGTTTGAAATATTCAAGGAGTCCATAGTATGCTGGCATTGCGCATTGATGCAACACAATCAAAACATTACTTACTATTTGGCCATTTATATGTATTTGAACTACAGGACTTCCAGGGTCAGTGTACTTTGGAATTACTACATTTCCCAACATTATATCAGCCAATTTCCCTAAGACATGAATTTTCAGATCCTTTTCTTCCGGGTCTGTGTTTCTTCAAACAGCTCCTTTTAATGGCTTTTCCATAAATTGGAACATCATTCCTGAATGGCCCGAAATAAATGAATTTTGACTTGGTAAGCATTCTTTAGTTGGATCCGTAATGTCAAAATTGGGTTCTTCCAGGATTAGATGCTATGTGACTTTGTAACCTTCCGAGAAAAGGTGGTTTGTCTGACTGCAAAATAGGCCTCGCGAAACCGTGACGCTTTATGTGCATATGCCTGCAAGAGGATCACCAGTATAGTAGGTCTCTTCCAAATAACTGCATCTCAAGAATTAGAGGCATTGATGGCTGTGAAGCATAGGTTCCGCACTTCAAATGATATCATTAATGTTTGCATAGTATACTGGAATATTGGCTTCAAAGAAAAATACATGGGTCATAGGGTTGCTATGCTGCTTATTATCGATTTTGGCAACGAATCGGTTTACAGGCATTTGTTTTGAGGGCCAAGATTTGCAAGGGCCAAGGCAGGAGGTGGCACATGAGTTCAGAGGGTTGTGGTCAGTGGAAGTCAGCAGTGAACCCAAGGGATCGGTTTCGGCCATCACGAGAACCTCTCTATTGAGGATTCTGCTGCCAATTACCTTGGGGTGGGGTCCATTGTCCTTGTGGTTGCTGCCAACCTCCTTGAAGAGATTGCCATTGAGGGGTCTGATAGTTAGGCCAAGGTGGTTGAGATGTATTCCAAGGTGGTGGTGGTCCATATGTAGGTTGCCATTGATTATTATAGCTAGAATAAGGATTACCAAAAGTCAAAGGGTCTTGAGGCATACCTTGTCTTTGAGCCCAAGGTCTCCTTTATGCAACAAAAAACACTTGATCATCATCACCTTCTACTGGCTTAAAGTCAGTAGGTAATTGCTTAGCTTCCAGATTAGCCACCATCTTGCATCTGTAGTCACGTTTCTTCTGTTTGCAATGTGGATAGAACTCGGCCAAGATTGCTTCAACTTGCTCATGTTTCTTCCGAGCTTGCATAGTGTCTAGTTGTGTAGCCATATTGTTAATGATATCCTGCTTGAAATCAAAGAGAAAATTTGTTATCTCCATCTGTGAGACTCCACTAGAAGAAGTCTTTCCCACAATTGCCTGATGACCTCTACCCTTCTTCACATTTGCTTGAGAGTAATTGAGACATATCTTCATGAGATCATCCCAAGATGCTTGAGTGATATCACCACCTCCCATCAAGTCCAAGGCATCTATGCAGGCATCATTGATTCCCCTTAGAAAAGTAATTCTCACATTCTTCATTAAGAGTATGGTCCTAATTTTTCAGAGAAAACATGAATCTTGATATATAATCCTCCGTGATTTCGACATCTTCCTTCCTCATTGAATCTGGAATATGTCATCACTCATCGCCACCTTACAAAGATTCCTTGCATTTCAAGAAATTTTGTTTGCATGGTCACAATCCATCGACAACACCCCTTCCCAAACTCATGAACCATCTGAGAGCTCCCTCCTTCAAGGTAGCAGGGAACAATTTTAGTTTGTGAGCATCTGAAGTGTAGTCATAACTATGACAGATGATATCAAACTCAAACAAGAAGGTCTCTGGATCTTCTGTGACTAAGCCATAGAACTTGGGAAGTAATGAAGAAGGAATATTCTTAAGGTTGTCATTGTTTTGTTGAGGAGTAATGGGGAATTTAAAAGCAGGAGGTCGATTCGGTGGATTACGTGTCATGTTCACCTGACCAAGTATAGGAGCAAATGGATTTCCTTCATTGGCTAAATAGGTCAATAGCAAGTCAACACACATCTTTCAAAGAAATGGCCAACATTCAAGTCTCCTTCGGCCCTCAAAATAGGGCTATAAAGTCAGTCTGGCTTTTCTTTGGCAATGAATGGCGTGCTGGGGAGAAATCTTCCCCGAAAGGCCTTCTCCTTCTAGTAATATGC
The DNA here is from genome assembly GCA_007258455.2 of Sequoia sempervirens. Taxonomy (NCBI): domain Eukaryota; kingdom Viridiplantae; phylum Streptophyta; class Pinopsida; order Cupressales; family Cupressaceae; genus Sequoia; species Sequoia sempervirens. Next base: position 43,900 of record VDFB02365813.1, on the reverse strand, counting down.
AATGAAAATGAATGTATTTAAAAGATTTTGAAAATCGACTAACCATCAAGTAACGATGACTATGTAGTGTGTTCTAGATTGACACTATCCCCACAACGGCGCTGGAAAATGGTCACTTCTACAAAAGGATATAAAAGTCACAAAGAAACTAAACCGAAATTGATATCTAACAAATGAATTAACATCTTCCTTGCTATGGTCGTCGTTTCATTTACTTTATCAAACCAGGGAACACATACTTGAAATGGAGCAACACGGTATGTGCACTAAGAACTAGTTTCCAGTCACCATCTATAGAAAAAAATGCTTAAAAGTAATGCAACATAAAGATTTTTAACTCAAACACAACTCGACTAAAACAAAAATCATAGCAGCTATTATTAAAGGACAAACTGTGAACTGGCCTTATGCTGCAGGAACAGACACAGGGATGGATTCCCGATGCTGCAGGAACAATACAAGGCTGAGTTTGTGTTGAAATCTACAGAAATAGATTCTAACTAGTAATCAACATGAAATGAACAGTTAACCACAACAACTTGCTACATAATACTTGCTAAGTGGGCCCCCTTAGCAAGCATCAACTAGATTACACAAGAAGTTGACTCAAAGCTTCATCGAATTTTATTCATACTCAAAACCAGGATACATCGATTACTCTGTTTGAAAATAAAACTTAACACAGAACTCTATTGCTTATTCAACTTAATTTTAACACATACTGTTTCATCCTCGTTCACTCACACAGGAGGAACGGTTATTTAAATGAAAAAGACAACTAACTAACTAACTGAGGGAGTCGTGATCATAAATACATTCTGAATCCACGAAACAGATATTCATAAATGAAAGTCTATCTGCTCGATGCGACCCAGAGAGAATATAGCATTACACACTCCCTAGATCAAAGGACCATTAAAGCTCCTTCCCAAAGATTCGGTCAAAGAGTTATTACTGGAACAACTTCTTCAACAGAGCTGAGATTCTTTGCGCTTGATCAGCTTCTGCTCCCTCCAACAACCTGCAATAAGTGACAGAGGCAAAGGAAAGCATACACACAAGTGACACAACATCCATTCATTAATCACATGTTAATCCTATTCCATTATCCAAAATCTTAAGCATACATCGGCCATGCGGGAGGTCAAAAAGGTAATTAATAAAGTTGTCAAGCTATAGGAATATGAAATTCGTTGCTACAAGATACCACCCGAAAAGTCTTTAATCAATAGGTTTAAACAACTATTAATAACAAAAGTAAGAGTATCAAAAGTTTCAAACTATGAGCATATTTAAGGCTCATCAAATACACCATGCCAAATAACTTCTTGGTGTGTCTAGTGTAGGTATGACTCCATACAAACAAGGAAAAAGATCAAGCCATCTGAGATGTGTTAGGATGTCATTTCACTAAGACTTAGTTATCCTTTGCGAAGATGACCACATAAGGTTGAACAAAAAAACCCATGATACTTCCTCAAATGATAAAATTAGAGACTAATCATCTTAGTGCATATAAATTAGATCAAATGATGTCATCCAACGTAAATAGACTCTTTCAAGGTACCAAGATGTCCAAGTAATTGATAGAAATGTGAAATCATAACAAATAAATAAAATGTACCTAGGAAAAATTATGGAAAAGTGCACGAATGGATTTGAAGAGATCTCAAATACCTTTCCAACAGTCATGGAATTGTGAAAATTGGATAGTTAAGCAAAAATTTATGAGCTCGAAAGTGAAAAATGAAGATATGACTTTGACTGAGTATAAAATAAACCAACAGTATAATTTGATAATGAAACCTACACCATTGGAAAGTGCTCAGAACCAAATTTCTAACAATATCTCATTTGCTCAATTTCATGTATGCCCAAGTTATGCCAAAAAAAACATCTCCTTTAGGGAAAAAGAGGGCTAGGAGGGGGGCTTGGAGTGGACATTCGACTGATGATGTCAGCAAATATTCCCTCCTACTGAAAAATTTCATCGGTCATTGAAAATAATACCAATCGTTGAAAAAATATAGGTGATTGGAATATGTTGTTTGATTATCAGAATATTTTGATTCCTACATTGATTCGAGAATATTCCTTTGAAATCTTTTGTCGGTGGTATGAGAGTGGAATATTTTGCTTGACCTCTATGATTCTTGTCAATTTCTAGGTGTCATTGATGTGTTTGAATCCGCTGTTGCTTTGTTTATTCTGGTTGGTTGTTGGTGAATAACAACAACTAGTGGTGTATGGGAAACCACTATTGGCAGGGAATGGGTTGACTAGTGGGGCCCACCCTGGTAGAGTCGTCCTTGTAGGTACGATGTGTAGGCCACTAGCTACCTTTTTAATTTTTAAAGCCTATTTTTTTGATAAAAAACAATAAAAAATGAGTTTTTTTGTAAAACCTATGCACGCTCACCGAAGAGGAAGATGACAACCTAGGGGCGCATGCAAGGTCATACAATCATACAGATTCTTGTGTGTTGACCTCTGGTTGTTAATTTATTTATTTTCAACTTTTTCAAATTCAATGAAATGATAGGCGATCCTTAGGTTTTCGACCTTGGACTCAATGGTAATGTTTGTTTTGCCCTAGGATGAACCAATTTTTCCTTCAAACCATAAAAAACAAACCCTAGATGAGGATTAGATTAGATTGCGACAAGTGTCTTAATCTCATGCAATGAGATAACTTGACCTATATTTAGTCCAATCTAATTAATAAAAAACACTCCGAAGTTTAGTTTAAGTTAATAAAGTAATAAGGGAATTAATAATTAATTAATGATTAATTTATTATCAAGTGATGTCCTAATTATTCCAACAACCAAATCTAATAATTTTTATACAGCCCTACAAAACTTAAATTTAACAACCACATTAATTGGTGCTTTTTTAACATGTAAATGATATCAAAAGCTCATATTCTTATCTAAAATATTGTCTAAGCTACAAATAACACAACTAAGGCACATAATTTTCATATGAACACAATAACAAATAAATAAAATTTGCAAGGATAATGATTTGTAAATAAAATGAGACCTTTGGACACATCCATAAATTTCCAAGCAAGCGATAACTTGATAGATTATATAGACCCATTTTTTTAGTGGCAACAACATCTAAAAGAGTAGATCTTCTAGACCTAGAGGGTCTTATGAGCCATTGAAGAAATCACTGAAACTATTTCATCAAAGCCATGACTGTATTTGAAACTTTCAACTTGTTTAAACTACCTCTCTTTGTTAATTTCATAGGGTTAACCCTTGCCTCTTCAATACAAAATGAAAGTGTTTTTCCGTAAACTCAAATTATAACTTGGTTGATGAAAAAGTGGATGGTAATGTTGGGTGTTGTGGATGTGTTGTTGATATGTTGTTGTCATTGATGTCAACACTATTAACATTTGGTGTACTAGAGGTTGTATATGTCGAGGATATTGAGAAATTTGTAAAAGAAAGTGTTCCAGGTTTCCTATGGAACTGTGCAGGTCTTGAAGGCATATTGTTCTTTACATTGAAGTTCAGCTGCTATGAACTAAAGGGTTTTTTGATGAGTGTATCTAGATCATCTACCAGAAGTTTCAGAGGTCCACGTATAGATTTGATCATGTTGTGGTCTGACAGTATTTCTGGTGTCTTTGTCAGTGTTCTTGAGTGAAGTTTGTGTGATTCTGGAAATATCAGTTGTTGTGGATGCTTCTTTGTTATTTCTTGGTGCTCTTGGATGTTTCTAGATCATGCTCTATTTCTGTGGTACATCCACATTGATCAGTGTGCTCGTGGTCAAAAAATTTTTTTTGTGTATGTTCGTTTTTCTTGTTCTTACCTGACATGTTGATGGTAGCGTGTTGTGGATTGTCGAGGTGAAATTAATTGAAGTCTTTTTGTGTTGGAGTTTTAAATTTGGGTCTCCACTATGCTGTGACCAACCTTGGTGGATACACATTAAAATTTTATTTGTAAATTTGGGCTGACATTGCAAATATGTTTTATTTTCCTGGCCGACTAAGTTATTGATGAAATCTCATGTAGCGGATATTTAAGAGTGGTTGTTTCATTGGTGTCGGGTGTTGGAAAGGTGTTGAGTGTGCTCTTATGTGTGTATGTGTGAATATCATTCGATTACAGAGCAGAGTGTGAAGAAGGTCGAGCGAAGTGTAAAGTAGTTTGTGAAGGAGTTTTTTGTGCTTAATTGGAACTGTAATCAGGCTTGTGGAGAAGCTATTCTTTCAATTCATACCCTCTGGATTTTAATCCTATTCTGTATTGTTGGGCAGTGAGCCCCTTTTGTATTTGAGCAATGAGCTCTAGGTAGTGTGCCTAATTGCATGTGCATTCCCCTTATTATTTCTCATTATACTTTTAACAAGGTATAATCTTGTGGACTAACATCCACCGTGGTTTTTCCCCTAATAGGGTTTCCACGTAAAAAATCTTGGTGTTCTTTGTCTCTCTGATGTGTTAATTGCTTATGGTTAGTTGCTTATTCATTAGATCTAAGATTAAGTTAAGTAAAGTTTGAAAAGTTTATTATTCTATGACAATTGATTCACCCCCACCCTCTCAGTTGTTTGTCCTTATTTTTCCAACAATTGGTATCAAAGCATGTTCCTCTGAAGAAGTCTGAAAGCTTGAGGTGATTCGTGATGGCAACATTCAAGAAGGACAGTCCAAGATTCAATGGAACTAATTAGTCACTGTGGAAAGTCAGGATGTGATGTCACCTAAGGTGTATTGGTGAAGCCTATTGGAAGATTATAAAAGATCCATATGTTATTCCTCATAATGGTCCCTCCACTACTGATGAGATCAAAGATGCTGAAAATAATATCAGGGCTATAGAAGCTTTGATGAGTGCTCTAATAGATTCAGAGATGGATAATGTGGTAGGACTACAGATAGCTCATGAGATTTGGACGAAGTTGGAAATTTTGTATGAAGGAGATGCACATGTGAAGATGGCTAAGCTACAGAGTCTAAAAGGCAAGTATGAAAATTTGAAGATGAGTGAAGATGAAAATATCACCTCTTTTATGCAATGAGTAAATGAAATAGTGATGGGTATTACATGTGCCAGTGGTTCTCTGGATGAGGATGAAATTGTGGCTAAGATACTCAGATCCTTGCCTCCCTCCTACAAAGTGAAGGCTCATGCTATTGAAGAGCTGAAATCAATAACAAAGATGTCAAGAGACATGTTGGTTGGTAAGCTTGCTGCTTTTGAATTAAGTGAATTTGGTGAATCTGTTCCAAAGAATGAATCTACATTCAAGGCTACTATATTTGGAATTAACAAGAAAAGATATAGTCCGGGAGAGTGTTCCAAGAAGATATCCAAGTATGATGAAGAACTGAAGAAGCTTGAAGACAAAGAAAGAGAGGTAGAAGAATTGGGAGCATTGATTGTAAAGAAAGAAGGCAGAGGGAAAGGTACGTATGGAGTGTTACCTATTAAATATTTTTCATGCAATAAAATAGGTCATTTTGCATCAAGATGTCCTAAAAGGGTCCCTAGAACTAAGCCTAACAAGTCTAGATTCTAAAAGAAATGTTACTTTGTTGAAGGAGTGACTGATGATGAGTCTAATAAAGATACTGGAAATGAAGATGAATGGGTTTCAATTGCTACCATTGAAAATAGTCCTGTGGCTACTGAAGATGAGAAAGCTCTTGCATCCTAAGTTGAAGAAAAGGATGAGTAGGTTATTGACAGTGGATGCTCACATCATATGACTGGTGATAAAAACAAATTTGTAAGTCTAGAGAAATATGATGGTGGTGTTGTAAGATTTGGAGACAACAATGCTGGTGTGATTCGTGGTAGAGGTTCTATTTGTCTTGGTGCTAAGGATAACACTGATGATGTTCTTTATGTTGAAGGCTTGAAGCACAATATTTTGAGTGTTGGACAGATGGTGGGCAAAGGCTATGATCTATAATTCAAAAATGGAAGATGCAAGATACATGGAAGTTCTGACAATATGATTGCTACTGGTAAACAGACAAAAGGTAATTTTTTTCACCTGAATACTACTAGTGGGAGTTGTTTAATTGCTCAAGTAGATGAAAGCAGGTTGTGGCATAGAAGGTTATGTCATGTAAATTTTGAGAACATTGTCAAGGTAAGTTCCACTCAAACAGTAAGAGATTTACTTAAGTTAGTGAAGCTTGCTAACACAATTTGTAAGGAATGACTAGAGTCTCTTTTCGGAGCAAACAATTTCATTCAAATGATTTGCTGGAGTTGCTACATACTGACCTCTGTGGTCCCTCCAGAATCAGAAGTATTCATGGAGAAAGGTACTTTATGTTGATTATTGATGATTATTCTAACATTATATGGGTTTCCTTTTTAAGAGAAAGATATGAAGCACTGTAAAAGTTCAAAAGTTTCAAGGCTATGGTAGAGAATGAGAAAGGTTTGAAAATCAAGTGTCTGGGATCTGACAAAGGTGGTGAGTTCACCTCCAGGGAGTTCAACTCTTTTTGTGAAGAACATGGAATTAGAAGACAATTATCTACTCCCAGAACCCCTCAACAAAATAGAGTTGCAGAAAGAAAGAATAGAACAATTTTGGATGTTGCTAGAACAATGATGTTAGAAGGAAATGTGCCTCAGAGCTACTAGAGTGATGCTGTAAGCATTGTTGTGTATACTTTAAACTGAGTAAATGTTAATGGCAATTCTGGTAAGACCCCTTTTGAGTTATGGTTTGGTTACAAGCCTACTGTTAAGTATTTCAAGATCTTTGGAAGCAAATGTTATATCAAGAGAGATGATTATATAGGAAAGTTTGATGCACGAAGCGATGAAGGAATATTTTTAGGTTATTCTACTAAGATCAATGCCTACCGATGCTATAACAGAAGACTAAGAAAGATGGTTGAGAGTGCAAATGTCAAAGTTGATGAGGATTCTGTCAAATCATCAAGATATTGTGGATATAATTATGATGAAGACAATACAAACAAAGGGAAGAATGTTTAGACACAAAATCAACTTCAAATTGTGCCATATGTTCCGGTAAAGCAACTTCAATTTGTTCTGGTAAGTCAAGGTAGTCAGAAAGCAGAGACAAGTGCAAGTATTGAAGGAAGATCAAAAGAATTAGAAGTTCAAGAAAATTCCAAGACTCCAAGGTATGTAAAGCTAAAACCATTCTGAAAGCCAAATTATAGGAGATAAGAATAAAGGCATGCAAACTAGAAGGAAGATTGCAGAAGAATACTGCTAGATTTCCAAGATTAACCTAAAAATGTCACTGAAGCCTGTCAAGATGAACACTGGATGGAAGCTATGCAGGAAGAGCTGACACAAATTGAAAAGAATGACACATGGATATTGGTTCCCAGACCTAAAGACAAAAATGTGATTGGTACTAAATGGGTGTTTCAAAACAAGTTGAATGAACAAGGTGAAGTGGTCTGGAATAAAGCAAGACTGGTATGTAAAGGGTATTCTTAGATGGAAGGTGTTGATTTTGAAGAAACGTTTGCCCCTGTTGCTAGAATCAAAGTTGTTAGATTATTTCTTGTTTATGTTGCATACAAGGACTACAAAGTCTATCAGATGGATGTGAAGTCAACATTTCTGAATAGAGAACAAGAAGAAGTATATATTGAACAACTAGATGGATTTCAGCTAACTGACAAGGAAGATATGGTCCGTCACTTGAAGAAAGCTCTATATGGACTCAAGCAAGCCCCCATAGCTTGGTATATGCTAGATTGGACAAATACTTACTAAGCTTGGATTCACTAAAGGTACTGTTGATAGCAACTTATATTTCAAATTATATCATGATAAATAATTAATTATAGAAGTATTTGTTGATGACATCATTTTTTGGAGGAGATGATGGTTTGTGCATGAAGTTTGCTGATGAGATGAAGGATGAATTTGAGATGAGTATGATTGGAGAAATAAAATTCTTTCTAGGATTACAAGTGACCCAGTTAGACAAGGGGATATTCATATCTCAGTCCAAATATGTGAGAGAGCTATTGAAGAAATTTGGGATGGAAGATTCAAAGCCTATAGGTACTCCCATGGTGACTGGATGCAAGCTAACACAAAATGATGATTCTCCTAAAGAAAATCAAACTAGATACATGTCAATGATCGGTGGATTACTTTATTTAACTCAGACTAGACCAGATATTATGAATGTTGTATGTATGGTTACCAGATTTTAGGCTAATCCAAAAGAATCACATGTAACTGTTGTTAAGAGGATCTTCAGATATCTGAAAGGAACAGTTGAATTTGGACTTTGGTATCCAAAGGATGATGATCTCACTCTAAGTGCATATACTGATGCAGATTGGGCTGGTGATGTAGATGACATAAAAAGTACTAGTGGTGGTGCTTTCTTCTTAGGGAAGAAGTTGGTGTCCTGGTTGAGCAAAAAGCAAAATTCCATTTCTCTATCTACTGCTGAAGCATAATATATTGTTGCTGCAAACAACTGTACTCAAGTGATATGGATGAAACAAATGTTGAAGGATATCAAGATGATATATGAAGATCTTATTGCCATATACTATGACAATTCAAGTGCAATAAATATTTCAAAGAATCTGGTACTACACTCTAAGACTAAACATATATCAATCAAGTTTCATTTCTTGAGGGAGAAAGTGAATGAGAAAGAAGTTAGATTAGAATATGTACCTACCAAAGAATAGATTGCAGACATCTTTACTAAACCGTTGCCAAAAGATACTTTTGAGTATCTCAGAGGAACGCTAGGGGTGATTACCCCTCCTGATAAGAACTAGAAGATGCATTTACTTGCATCAATCTGTGAGCTACATTGCTATATTTTGATCCAGATTGATGTTTATGTGGTTGCTACTCAAGGGGAGTAGTCAGATTTGCAGATATGTGGTTCAGAGCATGTACATGGAAAGGTCATGGTTACCTTTTCCATTGATGTCAAAGAGGGAGAAGTGCAATGTGAAAAATATTTCAAAGGAAAAGATCCTGGTGGGGAGAAGTGCAGTTGAGAAGAAGAGTCAGTGTGTTGGGTTGATGGTATTTTTCACATCATGTGTTGCCATTAATGCCAAAGGGGGAGATTGTTGGATGTTGTGGATGTGTTGTTGATATGTGGTTGTAATTGATGTCAACACTATTAGCATTTGGTGTACTAGAGGCTGTATATGTAACGCCCGCCATGAAACCCTAGAGAATGACACACACATAACGGAAGCGAACAATTTTTTTATTTTTAAAAGTGTAATTAAACAAGTAAACTACACTAACACATACATTCTCTAAGGTACGTGATGATGCTTACTTACAATACCCATTACTAACAAAATTTACTAAACAAAACTTATATTTATTACTCATGAATTAAAGATCATACATCCAAAACATTAAAATACATCACTTAAGATATAAAGTCCAATAATGATCCATTCACACATTGCACTTATTTAATATTACAATTACAACTCTCATTTCCAAATGAGATAGTTTATACAAAAGTGTTACAATTACAAATTACAAAGATTCTCCTCGAATACAATTGAGGAGTAATACAATTACAAGGTATCCAATCGATACAAGGGACATAAGAGAAGTACAAATCCACTGGTACACGCGAGCTCTCCAAATAGGAAGTACCTGCCATTACAAACAAGAACTGGGGACCCAACGGTGTAAGGTGCATGTTCCACCCAACCATGTGGTACCCGAAGGACCAACCCCCGTGCTAGGAGATAGTAAAAGAGCTTCCTAGGAAAAACCTACAACCTCTAGACATAGGCAAAAACAATATTAAACTACACAAGTACAATACTAAGAAAATGGTTACAATGCTTCTAAATAACAATGATCAACTACACAGTACAACAAACTGACTGACGATTGTCATAGAAAGAGTGTCACACATAATTTGTTATGGGTTACCCTGGCTCAACCTTCCTAGGCTACCGGACCCCCATCCTGGGTTACCCTAGCTTGCCTCTACTGGCTACCAGACCCCCATACAAACTATGCTTTTCGTCTCATCTCAAGCCTTAATAAGCGCATGAGTCATGAGAGAGGCATTCATTATCTTAATTATTCTGAAAGTTTTTCATTAATTCTTTTTAAGTTATCACTTGATTAAACCCTAAGTGAGTTACCCTGGCGCCCCTTTGTGTACTGAACCCCCACAAAGAGCCACTCTCCTACTGACAACACACGGTTCAAATCCACAATACTATGGATAGACAAGATGCACAAAACTGATAACAAATATCAACCTTAAAACATAAGGTCAAATATCCCGTTCATAATAACCGAGTATCCATACCATAACACATTTCTCGTTCATAATAACCGGGTGTTCAAACTGACTATATCCACGTGCACTACCCAAGTAAACTCAAAAGCCAAACCAACACAAGTTGCAGCCCCACCACAATGGAGACACATCTGGAAGTCTTACATAAACAATAACTCAATTTTCCCCAACAATGAGAATGAGAGAAACATAACTTTAAAACAATTTCAAGCAAAAGATAAAATCTAATATTAGGATATTCTAAATCCAAATAAGACCATTACATATTGCATGCGAACAATAAAAACAATACATTGCTCAATTATTTCTAATTTGAGACAATTTTATTCATAGGGTAAGAACAAATCATAACTAATTGTTTAACTCTATAATTCCTCAATTACACATTACATGAAAATAATGAATCTTATCATAAATTCATTTGCAACCAATAAGAAATATAAATATAAATCGTTTTCTTAAAAAAATCATTTCATTTAAAACAAATAACCATTTCCCTTAAAATCATTCCCTTATTAAATAACTACTTGAGCATTTGACAAGCAATAATAGATTTAAATCTAAAGGTTTACTTCAGTTTCCCAATAATATTTAAATATAAGAATCCCATTTCCCCATTGAAATCATTTCATTATAAAATAAATATTTGCAACTTTTATAATAAAACAATCTTAAGATCATTATAAATCAATTTATATTTCTAAAATATTTAAATAATATTCCAATAATTTGCTAATTAAATATAAATATATATATAATATATATATTATATATTAAAAATAATATATATACATATATTTATAAAATTAAAAAAAACATATATATGTGTGTGTGTGTGTGTGTGTATATATAATTTATATTATATAAAAAAAAAACATTTTAAAAAGAACGCAACCTCCAACGCAAGGGACGCAGGGTCCAACCCTGGGGTGGCTGCTATGCAACCTCCTCCCCAAATGGGGGCACTGTGGAAGCAGCGCAGGATGCCTGTGAAGGCAGTTGCGTTCTTCCACAATCATCTCCATTAAGGAGGGTAGCTATGGGGTAGAACCCCCCAAATTTAATAAAAAAATTAACAAAAATTTTGTTTACAGAATAAAATTCGTCGTACGGTGATTTTCAACGATTTATTTTTTTTACAGAAAATTTCCCAGCATTAAAGCATACAAAATTTATATAAAATATGTATATATATATATATATATATATATATATTTCCACTTTATAGTCAAACTGGACAAATTTTTCTATAGAAAGAACTACAGTAAAAGAATTTTCAAGCACAAATTCTTAATTTCAATTTCTAGATTATAATAGAAAATTCCAAATCCAAACACAGAGGTTAACAAAATTTTCTTTTGTTCCTCTTTCAATTTTTCTAATGTAAGAGTTTGTTTCCCTATAGAGGATCTAAATTTTTCTATAATTTTCAACATAGGTTTTCAATTTTGTTTATAGACAAGATTTTCAAAAATTCACAGCAAGTTTTAAGACATCCTTTCAAAATTTTAAAAAATCAAAGCTTCTAAAAAATAAAGCAATTAAAAGAACCTGTTTTTGAAGCTTGGAGAAATGATAACTGAAGTTGAGCTTCCTTGCCAAATCCAATCTTCCAAACCTCTTCCAAAATCTCCACTTCGAGACCAAAAAAAAAAGTGAAAATATAGAGAAAACCTTCCTCTATTTTAACAACAAAAATTTCCAAGATATTTTCTTTTTCCATCCAATTCCTCAATAAATTCTCTCAACACTTAGTCAAATTTCCCCCAAAATATCTCTTTCAACCACCATAGTTATTTCCCTTATGCATTCAAAATTTATTTTTGCTTTTTAAAAAAAAAAATTCAAAACAAAATTTAATTTCCAAATAAATTTAAATCACTTAATCTATGCACTTTACAAAACAACTTTAATTACTTAATTTATTTAATCAACAACTTTAGTTTAATTAATTAATTTATCCATTTAATAAGATAAATTTAATTAATAGATTAAATTACCTTACCAATTGAATAAAATAAAATAAATTAAATTAAATAACAATTTAATTTAAAATACATAAATTAACATTTGCAATCCAGTTAAACATTATTTTCACATATAATTCCCACCGATAACAAATTATGAAAACATCAAAGACGACATGACTCAACAACAAACAAGACACAAACTGATGACATACTATGACTGGGGTTGTGGTTTGACAAGGAAACCCCGTTACTATCTCCCAATCAACAATACCATTGGGATATGGACACTCTCAGACCTGTGAAGTCAAGTGGAGACTATGTCTTGTACTTGCAATCTTGCAATCAAGACAAATGTCGAACATGCATATAACATAGCAGACACACCACAAAGAGAAATCGCGGAATCACCGGGTGCTCGCATGTGAGTGATGTAATCTCGTCCCCTTCACCAATACAATCATACAAGACTGACAAGAACAAAGCATCCATAATTCATCATATGATTGTACCTCAATATTATCAAATAGCAACTACGCTAATCCATAAGCATAACATAAATCATAAGCAACCACATAGTGTATCATCACATCAAAATATAACACCATCATCGCTCCAATGTCAGCAATCATAAAACCATAACAAGGTATTATGGTCGATCATAGTAAAGGTACTGTCTAACAGCATAAACAAATCTAAACACATAGTAGCAATGACTGGAGGGGCACTACATCAATATATGTTGAGGATATTGAGAAAATTGTAAAAGAAAGTGTTCCAGATTTCCTGTGGAACTGTGCAGGTCTTGAAGGCATCTTGTTCTTTACGTTGAAGTTCAGCTGCTGTGGACTAAAGGGTTTTCTGATGAGTGTATCTAGATCATCTACCAAAAGTTTCAGAGGTCCGCGTATAGATTTGATCATGTTGTGGTTTGACAGTGTTTATGTGGTCTCTGTCAGTGTTCTTGAGTGAAGTTTGTGTGATTCTGGGAATCTCAGTTGTTGCGGATGCTTCTCTGTTGTTTCTTGGTGCTCTTGGATGTTTCTAGATCATGCTCTATCTTTGAGGTACGTCCACATTGATTGGTGTGCTCGTGGTCAGAAATTTTTCCTACGTATGTTCATTTTTCTTATTCTTGCCCAACATGTTGATGGTAGCGTATTGTGGATCGTCGAGATGAAATTAATTGAAGTCTTTTTGTGTTGGAGTTTTAAATTTGGGTCTCCGCTATGTTGTGGCCAACCTTGGTGGATTCACATTAAAATCTTATTTGTAAATTTGGGCCGACATTGTTATTTTCCTGTCCGACTAAGTTATTGATGAAATATCATGTAGCGGATATTTAAGAGCGATGGTTTCATTGATGTCGGGTGTTGGAAAGGTGCTGAGTGTGCTCTTATGTGTATATGTGCGAATATCATTCGATTACAGAGCAAAGTGTGAAGAAGGTCGAGCGAAGTATAAAGTAGTTTGTGAAGGAGTTTTTTGTGCTTAATTGGAACTGTAATCAAGCTTGTGGAGAAACTATTCTTTCAATTCATACCCTCTGGATTTTAATCCTATTTTGTATTGTTGGGCAGTGAACCCCTTTTGTATTTGAGCAGTGAGCTCTAGGTAGTGTCCTTGAATGCATGTGCATTCCCCTTATTACTTCTCATTATACTTTTAATAGGGTATAATCTTGTGGACTAACATTCACCGTGGTTTTTCCCTTAACAGGGTTTCCACGTAAAAAATCTTGGTGTTCTCTGTCTCTCTAATGTGTTAATTGTTTATTCATCAAATCTGAGATTAAGTTAAGTAAAGTTTGAAAAGTTTATTATTCTGTGACAACTGATTCCTCCCCCCGCCCCGCCCTCTCAGTTGTCTGTCCTTATTTTGCCAACATGTAACTACACAAACTTATGTCCTCTTTCATTCTTCCCACCTCATTCTAGCAAGGGAATGAGGTAAGAAGAATTATATAGAACACAATTGTTTTTTTTTTCACATGAATTAAACTCCACTTTTTCAAATGTTTAGCATAATGTCTTTGACAATAAACATCAAGATAGAGTAGAGATTTATCAAGAGGAGTTATGTTTGTTTGCAACTCATAGTTTTGGTCGTATGTAACTTGTGGAGGTTCAATTGTTTGCAACTCATTTTTCAATTCTTAAATTAAAACAACTCATATTTGAACTCCATATGTAATTAGCATGACTATCCTCATTAAAAAATTAAGATCGTAATGTAGGTTCTATCACTGTAATTGATGGTTCATCATGACAGAGAACAATAAGATCGAAATCTAAAAGTTACTATTATGAATCCCATCAACATAATTAATGAGTTGATGGTTCATTATGACATAATAATTTATGTTATATCCAACCTATGTTATAATCGTGATATGATTGCCTTACCTATGTAATTTTGTATGGAGAATAACCTGCCCTAACTAGAGTGGTTCCGACCTAGTAATAATGGTATCATGAAATCGAGTATAATGTTTTTAAATTTCAATGTGCATTATTAAATAAGATCAGTGAAAACCCCAAAATCCCATTAGACCGTTCCCCAACAAATAGCAAAACCCTACTGGTTCGTAAATTCCCCGACAAGAAGAAAACACTTACCGCTGCCTTCCTGCCAACTTTCGTCCCATTGGACGACCATGCGGTATTATTTGGATGGTTAGATCAAATCACATAAATATCTCACTGTAAGCTACTCATGCTGCTTTTTTCTTCTCTGAATTCAAACAGATTTGAGCCTTTTCAAGAGACTCGCATGTTCTAGCTCTGCAAAAATTCTTCAAAGCTTCTTCTGGTAAAACCCATAAAACCCACTGACTATACTGTAAAATTCTCCCTTTTTTTTTAAGAAAAATTGAAAGAAAAATATATACATTTTGTTTCCTAGTATTGGATTGTTTGTGGACTGGGAATGCGCTTTATTTATAGTATCCGAAAAGGGTGTTTTTTGAATATATGTTATATACCCATTAAACCCTTTTTCAAGAAACCAGGATCTTCTGTTTTCTTTCAACATATATTTTATTTGGAGTTAGAGTCCTTGACATGGTAAAATTAGGTA
This sequence comes from Sequoia sempervirens, assembly GCA_007258455.2. Taxonomy (NCBI): domain Eukaryota; kingdom Viridiplantae; phylum Streptophyta; class Pinopsida; order Cupressales; family Cupressaceae; genus Sequoia; species Sequoia sempervirens. Next base: position 28,552 of record VDFB02365813.1, on the reverse strand, counting down.
TTAGGTGTTTGGATATATATTAAGTTCAAACAACTAAATGTTTAATATGATTGAGAATACAACATCTATAACATGATGTACAGGTCTTGTGGATTTCAAGCTTTTTCGGGGGTTTTGTTGATTTCTTATTTATTTTTTAGGTAGCATGTGCTTGAAGTGATAAATTAAATGGTTTAATATGTATTCAATCCAATTAACTGATAAAATACTTAATTTAATTCAGTAGATAATGTATGAATTTTTCTGTACAGGTCCTGTAGATTTCAGGCATAAGAAAAAATTGTCCATTATTAAATTTAGCTGTACATAATACATGCAAAATATTTTAAGGATCTACGGGTTACAGTGGGGGTATGTATATGTGTATGCATCCATATATGCATTTGTGTTACCGACAGTAGCAATAACCTGGAATAATCCATGCTTAACCATGTCCTGAGGCTGGGGTCCTGCTGGTTTGATCTGGCCGGTTGTTTTTTTCAATATCTTGGACTATTTTGGGAAAAGCCACCGGTTTCTGAAAATAAGCCACAGGTTTTTCACCTAGTTTTTCAAAAGACTTGCCCTCTTTGCATATAAAGTCAAGATTCTTCATTTACACCTCGTTTTTTCAAAATTTCATCCCAGAATCAGATTGTCTCGTAATACAGGTGAACAGAGATTGGGGTTATCAGCAAATAAGGGCACAGCTCAGGCATTGCTGACTTTAGTTTTCCACATTAGGTCTGATCTTCAGGCTGACATGTAAAAGAGGTAAGACTTAAAAGGGCTTCTTTTTTCCAAGTTCGAGTTTTCAAATTTTGTTAGGTTAGAGTTAAGATTTCAAAGTTTAAACTTTAAAGCTTTAAACTTGAAATTTTAATTTTAGTTCAAATCTTAATAGTTAGGGTTTATGTTTAACTCTTATGTTATGGTTAAACCCTAGCCATTAAGGTTTAAACTTCAAATCATTAAGTCTAAAGTTTCATGTTAAACATGAAACTCTAGCAGCCCATTTTTTAAAATAACACTGAGATCCAATCTTGAACTAATTTAGGGTTAGTGTGAGGATTTTTTTTTTAATTCAAAGTTAAAAGTTAAAAATTTACCAAGTTACAAACCCTAGCCCTAAACTCTTTTTAACTGTAGGGTTAGGTTAGGGCTTTTTTTTACCAACCCTATGTTCTAACTCTAATCCTAAGCCTTTTTTTTTTAAGTTTAAGGTTATGGCTAGAAGTTAGGAATTCCTACTTCCAATTTTTCATAAATCTAGCCTTTAATCCTAACCTTAAACTATGCTTTAGCTTATGGTTAGGGCTAATAGTTTTTTCTTTCCTAAAACTAAAATTTCCGATGCATTTATTTAAGATTTAAGTTGATAATGTCATGAGAGAAATATGTGGCATGCGCCTCTTGAAAATCCATGCTCAATTCACATAAAGCCTAAAGTGCAATTTTTGTGGGAATGAAGGGACGAGGGCACTTAGTCATCTCAAATGGCATTTGACAAAGTTGCTAGTGAATGATGTGAAGGCTTGTAGAATTGGTCGATGTATCCTAACAAGCCTTATTGTTTCTTTAGGCATTTGCAGAAAGAAAAGTAAAAAAGGCAAGGATTACTAGTGACACTAATGTTGGAGTAGGGATGGGTAGAAACTTCCACAACAAAATCATGCTGATATTTCTACACCATCTCACTCTTACAAAACCCCTAACCTTGATGGGGGCAATGTGCATGTTCTTTTGCATCTTGTACCACACTTGGAGCTCAACCATCTATCGACAGGATTAGATGGAAGAAGAATGTTCATGCACTAGCTAGAAATATAATAGTTGATTTCTGTTATTATTCCAACATTGCACTCAATGTTGCATGGTGTCCCTATTGGCAAGTTGTTGTTATTGTAGGTCCTGGCTTCAAAGGCACTATGCAAAAGTTTAGTGATGTACTTCATAAGTGGTATAAGGAGTGAGAAAAGGTAGGTTGCACTATAATGTTAAATGGGTGCTCTAATAAGAGTGTAATGTCCCCTTTTTGAAATGGGATTGTAATAATAATAACTTAAAATATAAAAATATAATATAATTATAAAATATAAAATTAAAGTTTAATTTTATCAAAGGTGAATGGGCATGTGAAGAATCATGACCATTGAAGGAAAAAGATATATAAGAGACACCAAACAAGGTGAAGTAGGCGCTATATGAAGAATATATCTTTTATCTGATTATTAGTCCTTTGGAGCATGGAACTGCAGTTCATTTAACCTGAGGACAAAATGCCTCATGGCAGAAATTAAAGGACGAAAACCCTTTTATTTTCCTTGCTAAGTTTGTGGATGTAAACCCCTTAGACAGATTAAGGGATTATTTACTAATTGCATTAAACTGCTGTAGACTTGAAGAAAATTGACAAGACTACAGAAAATATTACATGATATAAGTTTAGGCAGATTTTTGAGTATCCAAAGCAATTTAAATAATTTTATTTTAACAGTAATTATAAAATCAGCAAGTGAAAAATCAGGAATTATTATTAATAATCAATTGTGCAAATTTATATTTTGTTTGCTAGGGCTTGAAACTAAAGGAATTAAAAAGGGGACATTACAATGGTATCAAAGCAGTAGTCTTGCTAGCCTGCGGGTCTAAATCCAGTTTATGTAGTGGAACCAAAGAGACCAGAGAGCCTTGGAGTGAGAAAAGAAAAGACTAGAGGCATTAGTACAATAGGCTAGCAATCAAATTAGGGAGAATAAGATGGCCGATCGAGAGGAAGAATGAGAGAATGAGTGGAAGGCTTATATGCAAAGACATGAACAGACAACACAATTGCTTCTTTAAGCACTTCAAAATATGAATAATACAATTAGTTCCCTCAGGCTTGCACAAACTAATGGAGGAGAAGGTAGTAATTCAAATCATTTAGGGTCAAAATATAACAATAAATCTCCACTTGGATCACCACCCAGAATCACACAACCCACATTCTTACCTAGAGTAGAGCAGCTACAGGAAGAGGAAGAGCCAAACATGGCAGCAAATGACTTTGATGAGTGCATAGATGCATACTCAAGACTTGATCCAGATATCAAAAGACAAATTCATTTATACAATTTCATAATGCAAGATCAAGGAATATTTCAAGAAAAGAAAAAAGAACAAAAGAGAACATTTAGAACCAAAACCCCAAGAAGTCATCAAATAGGTTACAACACTAGAGCAATCAATGTTTTGGACTCAACTCCATTCTAAGGAATCTCCTCCCAATCAACAAAAGAAGATCTATCCTATTGCAAGAAAGATTGAGGACAGCCTAAACAAACTTAGAAAAGAAAATCTTTGCTTCTTATGCAAAGAATCTTGGGTGCCAAACCACAAGTGTTGGAGCAAAGAAGTAATGGCATTAGAAAAAGAGTCAAGGAAATCTGTTGTAGAATTAAAAATTAAGGTGGAGTATGAGGAAGTAAACACATTACAGCCACAAGCTAATAAAAGGTTTTAGTAGTTACTACCATCGGTTTTGAGTATGCAGAAATTGTTAGATCAACAATGAATGATAAGCAATTTGGGAATGTTGACTCAAATGGGGAGTAAAAAATGGAGGAGTCAGAAGACAATTGTTTAGAATTAGGCCAATATGAATGGTCTAAACAAGAAACTAATTTCCAATTCGATAATAGGAATAATTTTCAAATTTTTCACTAGCTTATAGATAATCTGCTTATTGAAATGAATGTAGAGAGGTTTGTCCATTGGAATACCCCACTTTTTGAAGTAAAGGCAGAGAGATATCTTGGTTCAATTTTCACAACTTGTGATGATATCAGAGTAGTGCAGCGGAAGATGAATGTTGAAATGATTTTCATAAAGATGATCCCCAAGAAAGTTAGAAGTTGTAGGGACAAAGCAATTAGTAGAATTGGGTATGACTCAGCAAGATTTGCAAGAAAATCTGAATCATCGAGCAAAATTCGTTTGAAGACAAGAAAGACAAAGTTGTTCAACAAGACTTAGCAACAGATAGGCAGTTAATGAAATACATTGCATTATTAGAGAGATTCATAATATTTCCAAGATTGATTTGGGATTTTGGTATCTCCAAGAAAGACTTAGTCAAGTGACAAATTTTTTGGAGCATCTTAGTTGTAATTGCTTGAGGACAAGCAATCTTTGGAAGGGTAGATTGTAATGTTCCCCTTTCAAAATAATACTATAACAATAATAATAAATAAAATATCATCATAAAAATATAAAATTAAAGTTTAATTTAATTAAAAATTTAAAAATCAAGGGGCATGTGAAGAATCATGACTATTGAAGGAAAAAAACATATAAGAGACACCAAACAAGGAGAAGTAGGCATCATATGAACAATACATCTTTTATTATTTGATTATTACATCTTTTCAAGCATAGAACTGCGATTCATTTAGCCTGAGGAAAACCCTCATGTCAGAAGTTAAAGGACAAAAACCCTTTTATTTTCCCTGCTGAGTTTGTGGACGAAAACCCCTGACTCAGGCAGATTAAGAAATTATTTACCAAAGGCATTAAACTGCTGTAGATTTGAAGAAAATTGACAGTACTACAGAAAATAATACCTGAGCTGATATAAGTCTGGGTAGATTTCTGTGCATCCAAAGCAATTTAATAAATTTAATTTTAGCAGTAATTATTAAATCAACAAGTTAAAAATTGTGAATTCTTATTAATAGTCAATTGTGCAGGTTTATATTCTGTGTGTTTGGACTTGAAACTAAAGGAATTAAAAAGAGGACATTACAGTTGGTATCAGAACCATTGATTTTGCCAGCCTATAGGGTAGAAAACTAACATCTGATTACAGATCTACAATGGACACATGAGTTAAGGGAACTTAGGAGAAATAACATGGTAACTGGAATGCTACCATGTATGTAATGTATTTTTCTTACATATATAGGTTCACACGCACATACACAAATAATTAAATAAATAAATTGAAACACCAAATACTTAATTTGAGTGATTAGATAATGTCTAGAAAATATTGCACAGGTTCTACTGGTTTCAGGTTGTTTTTTGAAGTGGATAGTTGCCTAATGTTATAAATTTGAAGTCAACTATTTTGTTTTTGATACCAGTATTTTTGTGAATAAATTGAAAATTCGTTGTCTTTGGTAGCTGAGGTCTCATAATATGGGGCTTTTGTTCCGGGTTCACTTGAAATTCAGTTTCCCAATGGTTGAGGCTTTTGTATCGTTGAATTTAGAGAGCTTATAGTGAATACATAGGATAAACACTAACAGGGAACCATATGAGAGTTTTTTATATGCAGCTCATGTAGACAATTACCTGCAAATGGCTGTATAGGTTCTCTGAGTTTCAGAGATTTTTTCCTTTCATTTGGGAAGTTGTCTCAAGTAAATACTCACTCTTTACAAAGAGAAGTTTTAGCGAGATTTGTATTCTGTTGGGAACAAGGCAACAATTATTTTGGTTTTAGTAGCTCATGTCTGGGTATGGAGTTCCTGCCATGGGTTCTTCTTGAGAATGCAATTTCTTAACTCCTGAGGTTGTGGATTGCTGAACATTGAGAGCTTACAGTGGCTTGGGGCTTAGAAAAGGGAAACTATGGGTGTTATTTCCTCATTTGCTATTTCTTCCTGGTCGCCTCTTTTCTTTTTCTTGGGAATTTAATCTGTCAATAATCAAGGGTGGTGAGTGGTGAATGTGAGTGGTGAGCTTTTTTAGACTACATAGTAGTAAACGGGGCCCAAGAGAAGAAGTTTTCTTGTGTAATTCTTTTTTTGATTGTTGAAGAATATAGGTTTTGTTACGATGATGTGTTGTTTTTCCTTCAGCTTTGTTCTTCAAAGAGCTTACATCTGTTATTCATTATTTTTTCCTACATCTATCTTCATCTGATCTTATCGGTTACTGCTGAATATACCAAGTTCTGTCTCTAGGTACTCTGTTTTTCTTTCAGTTTGGTTCTTGAAGGATCTTGCATCTTTTCTCCATGGTTTTGTATGAACCTCATTAATATTTAGCAACCATTCAAAATGCATCTATTTTATTGATGTTGTGCACTGGTTCTATTTTTGCTGCTCTTGATGCTTTAGCTTCAACTGACTTCATATGCTAAAGAAGCTTGGTAGAGTGTTTTTTCGTATTGTGCTATTTATATCCGATTACTTTTTGAAGATTCAGATTTTTCTACAATGTATTTTGTCCATCCTTGAGTTTGGTTTGTGTGTGAAAGATCTTGCAACTAATATCCATACTTTTGTCTGTACATTGTATCAGTAAACATTGAAAGTCATTTATTTTCCTCTAGGATTTTGTACTTGTTCCATTTCCCATGTCCTTGGTACTTTTTGCTTTTTAGGGTCCATTTGATAGAATGAATCATGCATAATCTATAAATGATAAATTTTTCTAAGAAAATAGACAGTAGAGACTTGTTTCTAGAAATTATTGGATGTTTTATTAACTTTGATTTCTTGTGGGTCTAACCTCGCAGGAAATGTGTTCACCTAGGCCCAGGCATTGTGTATGGAGCTGGAACAGAAATATGGAGTTGATCATGGCTCTTTCATTCTAAAGATGAGCTTGAGTTCTGATAGTGAGACTGAGCTGGATAAACTGCCTGAAAATGGAGCAGAGTATCATAATGAGATTAACAAGCAATTGATGAATGAGACTGATGCTGTGGTGAAGAATGAGCCTAAAGTTATAATGGGGAATGAATCTAAAATTTTCATGCAGAATGAAGCTGAAATTGGTAATTGTAGCCATGATAATATCTCTTTTAAATCGAAGGCAAAACGGAGAACTTCTTATCACCGGATAAAAAAAAGAGAAAACTTGGGATGGAGAGAGGAAATTGCTATTGTCTCTGTCGTACGAGATTGTGTTAATTGTCACTTCGACGGTGTGAAATCTGCATCAACTGCATTATCTTTTAAGAAATACAAAAAATTTTGGACTGAGGTGCAAAAAAAATTTAATGCCGAGAGTGGAAATTGTACTTCCTCACAGTTTCTTTATCGCACATTTAATGCTTTGAGGATGAGGTACTATCATAAATGCAAATACATGCAACAATTGAATCCGTACGAGGTTGAGCTTTTTGGTATACTTAAGGAGTTGTTTGGCAATGGAAGAAAATGGAGATCTGATATTTGCAGAACTGCCAAAAAGCCCCCAGCAAATGATGATGAGGGGTTAAGTGTTAAGAGAGCAAAGTGGAGTTCTACAGATGAAATTCTTTTTGCTTCTGTTGTACGAGATGGTATAAGTCGTGGCTTAAATGATACGAACTCTGGAAAGAATGTAACATGTTTTAAGTCACACAGAGAATTTTGGGACGAAGTAACAAAGACATTGCAAGAGAAGACAGGAAAGTCTGCATCACCATTGCAGGTTTTACAAAAGTTCAGAAACTTAAGGACAAAGTTAATGACCAAAAAGAAAAAGAAAACATTAAGTCAGCATGATGAACAGGTTTTGGGCATACTTGAGCAAGTGTACAGCAAAATGGAGGAATGGAAATTGGGCCTTTATGAATCTCCTATTTCAGATGCAAAAGAAGTGTCTATTGATGATAAGATGTCTACAGAAAAGAAATCAATGCAATCCACGTGCACACCTCATGATTCTGACCTTTTTTGCGGCTATGAGCTGAGAGATCGAGATAAGACAATGAAGGGTGTGTTAAAGCCAAGTACAAAAAATTCTAATGAAAAATCTCCAAGACAAGGATCTAAGATGATTTGCTTACAAAGTGGTGGAAATGAAGGTGGAATGCAATTGAGGGCAAGATTTTCAGCTGTAAAGCCCCTGGCAAAAGATGCCAAGCAATCAAAGAGACAGAATTCAGACCTTAGTTGTGATAAAGAAGAAAACTTCAATGCAGATTCTTTACCTGCCTTCTCTTGTAATAAGAAGATAAAACGAGGTGTTAAGGAAGGGCTGGAACCGAAAGATGAAATTTCTATTGCTAATGCTGTACGAGATGGTATGAATTGTGGCATAGGTGGTCTGAAATCTGCTAGAGATGCAATGTCTTTCAGAACGCATGAAGGATTTTGGATCGAAATGAACAGAAAGTTTAATGAGGAGACAGGAAAATGTACATCAGCTTATGAGCTATTTCAAGCATTTAGGAGCTCGAAGTACAAATACTTGAATAGTAAGCGGAGCCTCACCCATGAATTGAGCCAGCACGATGAGGAGCTTTTTAGTATACTAGAACAAGTATTCAGCAAGGACAAGAAACATAGAATAGGTTTCTTGGAAACTCAGCTTTTTGATGCAAACGGCAAGCTAATTCGGGCACAGCCTTCAGGGAATCAAGTTGAAAAACTTTCTAGACAAAATGGAGCTTCCACAGAACAGAGTCCTGGACTTAGTTTTGATGATAATCAAGACAATCAGACTTTTAAGGATCTGTCAAGTCACTTGTTGGTGTCTGCAGATAAGGAAGAAGAATCTAGTCCTAATTTTTTGAAAACAGCCAACACTCCTTTGCCTATTGTATCTCCTGGAGATGTCTTATGTCAAGGTGGTAAGGGAGAAGCAACATTCTCAGCCTCAGTGAAACATGGTGTGGAAAACTCTGGTGGGATGAAGGACACAAGAAACTTTAAAGATAAATTTAGAAGACCAAATGAACAAGCTGAACTACATCTTAAACACAGGAATGCTATTAATCAAGACAATCAAACTCATAAGGAGCTGCCTTGTCAAGTGCCACTGTCTTCAGATGGATTTACAGGGGTGGAAACTCAACATCAAAAGGAAGAACAATCTTATCTCAATGTCTTGAATGGATTTGATCTTCCCTTGCCTTCAGTTTCTTTTAGAGATCCCTTGCATTGTGGTAAAACAAAAGCAACATTCTTAGATCCAGTTAACCATGGCATGAAAAACCTTGATGTGCTGAACGACACTGAAAATACTGGAGGTAAATGCAAGATATTAGATGATGGAGCTCACACCATGCTAAATGAAATTGTTGAAGAATGTATGCAGGATCCACAGAGCATGACTTTCAGGTCAGAAGGCAAGAATAAGCAACCAAACAGAGAGCAATTGGTTACTGACTACAGTTTAAATGATGTATCTTGTCATGGAAATGATTATACAGAGGTTGTAAAGCGTCTTGAGTGGAAATCTAGGAAACTACAACTCATGCAGGAGCTTTATAAGATTGAGCAACTGGAGGTTGAGGATCGAATTCGTCAAGCCAAGCTGAAGGCTTCCCCTGGAAATCCTTGAAATGGTGCTAGTAATAGGATTGCCTTAAGGCATATGGGAATCATTCAAATTTAGTTGGTGTTTTCAAGACAGAATAATTTGTTCTGTTCTGTCCACATGTGGAAATGGCAAAATGTATGTCTGCTTTTTTCAATGGAGAATGATATTGATGCTACAGTGAGCCAAATTTTCATGTTTTGGGAGGTAGCTTAATGCTGTAGATATCATGATATGTATGCCTTGACTCACAATAGAAGAGAAACCCTTTTTTTTTATTAGTTAAAGGTTTTCTTGGGGCCCCGCTCATTTTATTTATAATGCAAGCAAAATTTTCGTGGACATAAATTTGATTTTTGAGGAGATTTTCAAGTATGACAGGAAGCCATTGTTCTGACTATTGAAGGTTTGGACCATAGTGAATTAATTGGCAACAATTTGTGAGTCAGGTTTGGACCATAGTGAATTAATTGGCAACAATTTGTGAGTCTGAGTCTGAGTCTGGCTTGCTGAGTCTGTAGCCTCTTCTTGCAGACTTAGCTGAGTCTGAAAAATTCAGAAAATCAAGTTGAAATTAAGAAAAGAAACCACAAAATCTATTTTTTTGATTAGTTAAAGGTTTTCTTGGGGCCCTGCTCATTTTATTTTTAATGCAAGCAAAAGTTGAACTTGCTCAAAATTTTCGTGGAAATAAATTTTATTTTTGAGGAGATTTTCAAGTATGACAGGAAGCCATTATTCTGACTATTGAAGGTTTGGACCATAGTGCTGAGAATTGGCATCAATTTGTGAGTCTGAGTCTGAGTCTGGCTTGGTGAGTCTGTAGCCTCTTCTTGCAGACTTAGCTGAGTCTGAAAATTTCAGAAAATCAACTTGCAATTAAGAAAAGAAACCACTAAAACCATTTTTTTTAAATTGAAGATTAAAACATTTTTGTATATATATTTTAAATTGCCAGTTTTTGCTTTGCGGAATCCGATTCTGAGGTAAAAAATTGTTTGTTGAGACTGAGTCTCTACACTATGGTTTGGACAGAAATATTCCGAGCAAGCTATTTTTGCTGTAATAAAAACGTTAACCTCTTACACCTATTAGCTCTCTATGCCCCATCATTTTTTTCCTCAAAAATTTTCCTCATATTTGATCACTGTAGCAAAAAATACCTCAATGTCAGAAAATAACCGTGTTTCTTTATTTTCTCAGCCATATTTCTTTTGGCCGACCATATAAAGAGCATTGATTTTGCTTGAAAAAATGAATTCCATATGCTATTAATTATCCCATTTTTCCGAGTATTCTATGCATTTGAATTTATTTTACATTTTTTTAAACTTCATATAGATTTATTTTTATTTGAGCATTGCTGCTATGGATTTGATGTTTGCTTTAGGCAGAAATACATTTCTTTTTAATAGTTAGTGATCTGAGTAATCTTGGTTCAGTTAAAAAGAACATGGATGTTCCTAACATGGCAAACACGAAACCTCAAATTCATTAAAGTCTTAGAACCAAAAAATATGTAAATCTGAGAAAGATATTGTAGAAGAAGGGTTAGCTGCATAGCATATGCTGAAAGGCTTCACAGAAAATGATGGCAAAGATTTTCCTAAGAGCACACATTTGATAAAGCTCTTCTAGATAATTTGTGTAGACTATTTTTCCAACTTCTCTTTGATGATTTGTCAGGCTACTCACTCTCAATGTTAAGCAAGATATCTACTCCATAAGGACTTGGAAAAGGTGAAGAATGGTCGGCATGTTGAGTTCAGAAGATGATTGTAGAGCTCTACTCTCTATTCTCCCGCGATCTTTCTATTGCGGTTCCAGTATTCTTTTGCTCTACGTCATTTCCGGGTTTGTCATATTCTTTTGGTGGATTTGTTCTGTTTTGGTTCCTCCAACAGTTCGCAGTTTTGGGTTGCCTTTTGGGTGGGAGTTCACGAGGTTCAATTCTTTCAAGGTGGACTAGTTCAAATTAGTGTTCTTTGATGCTCTTGCAGATCAACGGCTTGTGCAATATTTTGGAACTTGTCAGAATGGTAGGCCATTGGTTGAAGTTGCCAACCAATGGCAAGTGTTTGGTGGGCCTCGCCCGCAGGTAGGCAAAGAATAATGAAGATGAGGTTGCACCACTGATTCAATGTTCGAAGAACACATGATGGCATCTTGCGGTGTATGAATGTTGTTAGTATAACATCATACTGTCGCGCTATTGGTTGGAAAGGTCCTTGATAACTTTTGAAAAGATTTAAAGAAGAAAAGGAGGTAATGTCACAAAAGCTATATAGCGCTACCGTGTGAAGTTTCAAGGTTCTCAGAATGATATATCATGGGTGTTGTGCTGTCGGTCGTAATGAGCCCAATTGTCAAAGGAGGTGATCATCTTAAATTGGCTATCAATAGGAGGTAAATGTTACATAAAAATAAAAATAAATGAGGCAATGTGCTAAAATACCAATGACCGATTGACTCTCCCTTTCATGCTCAATCAACCTATCGAACATGAAATGTGAAGATTTTTGGCTAGGGCAATTTCAACTTACTTCTATAAAGCTATTTGTGTGTAGAATTCCTAAATCAACATTATCCTATACCTTTATTTTAATAAAAACACAAACAACTATACTTCCATTTGGCGACCATAAGTAGGAAACCACAAAAATATACATAAAATTTAAGATAGAGGAGATTGTTTAGGTTGATATATGAATAACAAAGCCAAAAGCAACAGTTACATTCATTCATTAGTCATTTACATGAGGGTATTAACCATATTTATACATACCATAGGATATCACATTATGTAATGGTAACAAGGGGAATTGAGAAAAAATGCAAAGAAGAGACAAGATAGAGAAAGATAAAACAAGTGTTAGAAGGTCTAGAATATCTAAGTGATGATCCATTGAAGATGTTGGATCTATTTTTGGAATGATGCACATGTAGGTTATTTGAACTTTTTCTATTCCATTCCAAACCCATGATGGTTTATGTAATTTGATTGTGTTTGTCAATGAACATCATGCAGGAAGAGTTCATGGGATCTAATGAAGAATGGATATTAGTTGTCCATGGTGGTACAAGTGGGAGTTATTGCGATGATAGGTTATTAGGGCTATTAAGGCACATGCTAGAGATAGGTTAGAGAACCATTTAGATTCAACTCTACTAATTATATTGATGAAATAGCATTCAATGGAAGTAAGGATTTCTTGACATTAGGGGGATATTTAGAATCTCCAAGAATAAGGAACTTCCACATAAGGATACTAGTGGCAAGCTCTATTATATGTAACATAAGTACAAATATAATATTAAATCTAAGTAAATCCTCAAATGAGAATAAAAATATAGGAAGAATAGATGCCAATCTCCATGACATTTGTTGATCATATTGAACTCACAATGTTGTTGTAGATGAACTTGTAGTGGATTGAAACAATGATGCCTTTTGTTGTTGGTGAATTTGTAGAACCACTGAGGATTAATAATGTCATTGTAGGAGAATTTGTAGCATTTTCATAAGTTTCATAGCAATTTGTTATAGATGATTTACAACTCGATCCCACTGATCCACCTAAACTTATCCACCTTTTAGATCACTATTAGATCTAATTACAAATAGTCATTGGGAGTGTGAATTGTTGAGTATACAGGATGAATTTAAAAGTTCCACCAAAATGAAGCAACATTCGAAAGGGAAGAGATTTTACTTGCTTTCATTCTAAAAATTATGGACAAGGAGTTCCGTTATTGCCAAAAAATATCCATTGAAGCTTTGAAGAATAATTTGCTAAAGATAATTAGAAAAAAATAAATTATCAAGGAAAATATGGACCATCCAAATTAAATTGGTAGTAAAAAACGCCTTGGAGAAAACACAAGTATAGTTGAAAACACACCGCAAGAATCATTGAGGATGTCATGATTAGCTGAATGAGAATTCATATTTGGATTGAGGTGAGGACATCTTAAGGAAAGAAAGGATGATGTTGAGGCCTTGGCATACACATAACTCACAAACCCTAAATGAGAAAATTATAAAAAATAGGTCTAATATCTAATATAAACCTAGAAAATTTGCATGCACCCAAATTTAAAAAATATCAATGAGAAAACCTTATGGATAAAAACAAGGGTGTGTATGTATTGGTTAACATATTTTTCACCACTTATTTTGTATAAAATAACATTGAAGTTGCCCAACTTGTGATGGAAAATGAACTAATAGATGGAGAAGTTGTATGTTCTAACAACTTTCTTTTGAATTTGAGAGGTACAACTACCTCTTATGAAAAATTTAGATATATTAGAGTTTTGTTTTGACCATAAAGTAGGAAAGGTGAAGAATAAATTTACAAAGAAATAAAATAAAATAAAATTCCTAGAATATATTATTACTTCTATACGAACAAGAACAAACACATATGGCTATTATTTTCAAACTAAAAATGTATATCATGCGACCCAAAATAGGTTTTCAAGTATGTCAAACTCATAGGCCAATAAAATCATGTTTTAATCTAACCAAATTTTATAAAATTTGAAATAATTTAGAATATCAATTAATACTAAAAATATAAACACTTAAACTATTCATTACACCATGTCAAATAAATAATAACATAAATTTATTACCAACACACATACTAAAATATATTCCTTTATTTTAGATTTCTAAAATTGTAAATCGCACGAACCTACAACTTCCATATAAAAAATATTCAGCCTTTCAACCCCTTTATGCTAAAACTAAACCCAAGACAAAAATCCTTTACACTTACAATCGGTTGTATATATATAGCTTCCTTGTTGTAATTAATTCTTTAAAGTAATAATTAAATAAAATGATAAAGTCTCCTTAACACTTCGTAAAGTTAAAATATTTTATAACTTAAAAGTAACTTGGAATAAAGTATTTTAAAAATAAATCAAACATGATGCTTTGGAGGCATGATATCCTCTTCCATATTATCTTTATCCTTTGTCAGGGATAAGCCTAGAACTAGAGATTGTGACGATCAAGTATAAACCTTAGCTTTGTAGGCATGAAAAGCTTTGATCGTTGAAGCAATTTTATTATGTCTCAGAATGGTTATATTGTTGGTTCTAAGCTTCCATATTTCTTTATTGCTTCAGATATTTTCCAATTTGTTCTAAAACTTCAAAAGATGTGCAACACAATGGATGAGGGAGGTATCAATATTACCCATCGTTCTCATTGTTTCCACACAAAATGCTTGTTTATCTAAGGACTTCTTGATCATTATCTTGAGATTATATTTGATGGATTGAATGTCAATGACATGAGAATCATCCTTTGTTATAACATCATAATTGATAGATAGGAAGTCAATTTGAATGTGCATCTTTAGTTGAATACATTATTTTGACAATTTACTCTACTCTTGGATATTCTACCTATTGGTCATTACTTTCCATTTGATACTTTTTTATCCATTGGAGACACATATTTTCATTGATATTTTGAAATATCTATTCTACCACAAGATTATCATTACTTGTTTCAATCATCTCCTTGTAGCATCAAATTTTTTTACCCTTGACAATTTCACATTAGGTTTTGAAAATGTGGTGAAAAGGGGGAAACCCTAACTCCCTTGATGTAAAGAGATTTATGGTTTAAAGTCCCTCTTCCCAAGATTTCATTAGAATGCACCAACCACAAAGCCAAGAAATTGACTTTCAACCTGAAAGGTGAGTTAATCAGACTTGGGTTGGGGATTCTTTAAGAACAAAAAATGATTAGGAATGATTATAAATAATGAAACTAAATGAACTATAAGACCTAGTATGTAAATGATAGATTCCCGAAGATGTACATACTATAACAATACTTTGCAAGAAAATCTGAGAGATGTCTAATGATGTATACCTATCACCAAAATTTGATTCTAATGTGTGTAGGGGGACTGATTCACCCCTCGGTGAATGGGTCCTTGATAGGGCTTTTGGAAGCACTTTTTATAGTCCTCTGATGTTAGATCTAAGATGTTGATTTTTGCTTGCAAACTTGTTGGAATGACGGAAATCAATTTTTCAACTTAGTTTTTGTGTCTTGGCAAGAATGATGACAAAAAATGTAAGAATACAAAGTTTCTCTTCAAGATCTCTTCAATATTTCTTCTACATGTAACCTACACATACACAAAGATGGGAAATGTTTATTTTGTTTGTATGGGGGTTTGCCTTGGTCAAAGCCAAGTTTGGTAATTAAACCTTGATAAAAAAGATAATAAAAGGGAAGGAAATGATGAATGAACAATTGTTGCAACTCACCACCCTCCAATGAATTCCTTGAAGGATTGAACTCATACACATATCTTCAAAAGAATTAGATATTTCTTGCTTGATTTTCTTGAAGGCTTGAATGTTTGGATGCTTGAGGATCTACAATGCTTGTTAGCCTTCACAAGACAACATGACACACATAAACTTTGACATGATGTTAGGATCTTGATCATTGTTAATAATGACTGATAATGATGCTCTTGAATGATCTTGACAATAATATTTTATCAATAGGATTGCTCTCATAAAGTGTGTTCCCTTCCAAATGGTCAAATGACTATGTATTTATAGGTGTTTATCTAATTTCTCAAAAAGTAAATTCCAAAAGATGACACTTACAATTTGACTTTGGATCATTAAAAGACTACCAAAAACACATTTTAAAATGGGACCTAGCACATAAAGGTGGGTCATTCGCCCATGGGTGAATGGGGCTTGGCCTATATTTCCAGGACACTCATAATCTATGGCAATTCAAATATTAAATGCATTTATTTAATATTGGTTCTCCTTTCAGAAAATGGTAAAAATAAGGCTTTGGAATGCATAATTTGGAAAATTAGAAGCTTAATTAAGTCCAATAAATTAAGGGATCCAAACATAATGTGAAATTGTAAAGGAATATAATTTTCTACACTACATTTAGCCCCCACTTTAGTGAGAGTATGAACTTATGCTCAAAATCACACTAAAGTAGAGAAATATATATCAAGAGAAGTCCAATTGTACAATTATTACAAATATTGGGTAACTAAGGATCAAGGAGGTGGCAAAGCCCCTAGTATCTAAAATCCCATAACAAACCAACAAAGGCACAAAATAAACACATGTACGTAGCAGTAACACAAGATACACAAACATACATTGTTAAAATTAATGCAAAAAGAAAAAAGGAAAGGATGGATCAATGTCCATAAAATATACCCACAAGGGCTAGTGCAATTCGATATACACTAGGTGAGCCCCAAGACATGGTAAAATGAAAAACACACAAGGTCTAGGGAAGTCCAATATTCACTAGGTGTGTACCCATAAAAGGTGGCAGATGGGAAAGTCGTAGCAATTCTACAGGTGTGTTCCCATACATCGACCATACCAAAAGTTATACTCCCTAATAAATTTGATAAGGTGCCATGAAATGATGAATGTGCTATGTCAATGCTACACTAAGTTCAACTCCTATGAACAAAGTGAAGCCACAAAAAATGTCAAGATTGTCAAATGTCAAAGCATCACTAAGTTTAGGGTGGGGGGCCTAGCTCAATTGGCTAAAGCATCCTATTGTAGGCAAGTGGTCACTAGGTCTAGTATCCCCCCAAACCTATGGTACCAAAGGGCGTGTTGCACCAGCGCCATTAGTCACGTGAGAAAATTTAGCCAGGCACATTGCAGTTTATAGGAGGACAGATACCTGACCGATTCCTATAGTCTAAAAAAAAAGCATCACAAAGTTCAGCCTATGAACAAAGTGAAGCAAAAATAATGTCAAGGTTTAACATCATAGGGGATGAATTCCAGAAGGTTAAAACCTCGAGGGATGTTGTAATCACCTTAAAAGGTAAAGAAAAACAGTCAAAAGGACTTTGCTTAATATATGAAAGGTTTCCCCTTAGGGAACATCACACTTGACATCACCACCAAGAGAGGAATAGTTGAGGAATAAAAAATTCACGCCTTAGGGAATACTAACCATAGCATTACCACCAAGAGGAATTTCATATGCCAAGAAACATCACACTCTTATGGGACACCAAGCCTAATATCACCACAAGGAAGACACATCACATGAATTAAGAAGACCACACTTTGATTGATAAGGTCACACTTCCTATGAGATGTATAGTATCATCACTATGAAGAGACCATGCAAACAATAAGCGATGGACTATATATGCTCCCCCTTAAAATGTTAGTGTACTCATTACACTAATGTTTTAAGGAGATAGATAGGGATCTCAATAATAGATACACCTAGGTCAAGGCTACTTAACCCTTGCCCCCTAAGTGTAGAACAAAGATGAGTCAAGATAAATTATGATATAGGACTCCTTGCATGACAAAAAGATAATAAAGTTCAATACATGTGGTAGTGAGCATGTTGTAATTCTACATCTATCACATGGAAAGAAGTAAATAATTATTATTTTATTATATGATCATATTCACTTGTAGGAGGATCAAATTCTTTCAATACCTTCTTTAAATATTGACATTCATCAATAAGATGCCCAAGTGTTCTATGATATGCACAATAAGACATGTTTGTACTTTTTCCTTTCTTATTTTCTCGAGTAGGTGGTAATGTAACCAATCCTAGATGGAAAAATTTATCTAAGGTCCATTCAATCTCAGTTATAGTATGTAAAAATGGAAGCTTCTTAAGTTCATAAGGCTTACGTTTCTTACTTGGTTGGGCAATTGTTTGATGTGAAGACGAAGGATCTTGATATCTTAATCCCCTAGTTTCTTCGGATGGTATTTGTTCTAAAAGAGAATGGACTTCATGCTCATTATGAATGTCACATCCTTGATTTTCCAAAATTCTAAAGCCTTGGTTATAAGTTTGTTCCAAATCAATAGGTGTATTGGTAATTTTGTCCATATAGGATAAGAGAGTCTTAGATGGCATAAATTCATTGTGTTTACCATTAACGTGTGCTTCCATGTTCTTTGATTGAGATACACCTTGTGGTTCAATTTTGGGATGTAAAAGATTGAACATGTCAAGTGGTTGAATTAAGGGAGGTGTTGGTTGTTGACATCAGTTGTTGGACTATTGCATTAAGGGATAAAATGTTGAATTTTGGTCAAGTTTATGCAAGGATCTTTTTATGAATTCATGCATGCTATCTTCATCTTCACCCAAGATATGTAGTTCATGAGGACATTCATTGGGAGGTGAAGGATCATGAATGGTCTCAATTGCATTAGGATCATCACCAAACACACAACTTGAGACATCAACCAAAGATTTCAATGACATCCACACTTTACCAAAACACATATCCATGATGAAACTTTGCCAATCTTATGTAAGTATGTAATAATATTAAACAAATTAAAATGCAACTTTCAGATCTAAAATATGATAATTAATTGATTTAAAATGTAGAGACCTGAAAATGATGACTTTTTAATACAAATTTTGAATGTAAATAATGCACTTTCTTTTTACCAAATGAACTAGATGTAAAATTCCTTAGAATATGTAATTTTTGAAACAAAAACAGAGATATGCAAGTACAAGGAATATGAGCAAACAAAAACATAAATGTGTGCAAAAAATTGCAAAAACACTTGAACAAGGACAAGTTCACCTAGGAGCAAATGAGTCTTTGTACATGGGTTTGGAAATCAAAATCTGAATGTCTGGGTTAATGTTTATGATTACTATTTTTGGTTGTAGAGTGATTTTATAGTGACTATTTTATCCAAAATTTTCTGATGAAATGCAAGTGCAACTATATGATAATGTGTAAACAAAAGTGACAATTTTGATTTCAATTTTAAATGAAGTTTTGATCTAAATAACTTAAACACAAAATAATGCAAACTATGAAGCAAAATGTATGCAATATTTTTGGATTTTTATGAGTTTTTAATGATGCAAACATGCAATATATAACCCTAAATGAAGAATGCAAAACATAATGATGCAAAAACTAGATTTAGGGTTTTAAAGACTTCCAAATTAGAAAGGTATGATGTCAAATGTCATGTTCACCAAAATGAAAAGGTGTGGAAAAGGGGGAAACCCCAATTCCCTTGATGTAAAGAGATTTATGGTTTAAAGTTCCTCTTCCCAAGATTACATTAGAATGCACCAACCACAAAGCCAAGAAATTGACTTTCAACCTAAAAGGTGAGTCAATCCGACATGGGTTGGTGGTTATTTAAGGACAAAAAATGATTAGGAATGATTTGAAATAATGTAACTAAATAACTATATGACCTAGTATGCAAAGTAAAGATTCCTAAAGATGTACATACTGTAACAACACTTTGTAGGTAGATCTGGGAGATGTTTGAGGATGTGTACCTACCACCAAAAGTTGATTCTGATGTGTGTAGGGGGGTTGATTCACCTTGGGCGAATGGGTCCTTAATACGGCTTCTGAAAACACTTTTTACTTGAGATACTAATTTTTTCTTGCAAACTTGTTGGAATGACAAAAATAAATTATGCAACTTAGTTTTTGTGTCTTTGCAAGAATGATGATAACAATTTGCAAGAATGCAAAATTGATCTTCAAGATATTTTCAATCTTTCTTCAACCTATAACCTGCATAGACACAAAGAGGGAAAAATGTTTGTTTTGTTTGTATGGGGGTTTTCCTTGGTCAAACCCCAGTTTGATAATTAAACCTTGAAAAAAAAGATAATAAAAGGGAAGGAAATGATGAATGAACACTTGCTACAACTCACCACCCTTCAATAGATTCCTTGAAGGATTGAAATCATACACATCTCATCAAAGGAACTAGATCTTTCTTGCTTGATTTGCTTGAATGCTTGAATGCTTGGATGCTTGGGGATCTACAATGCTTGTTAGCCTTCACAAGACAACATGAACACACATAAACTTTGACATGATGTTAGGATCTTGATTTCTTCTGATAATGACCGATAATACTTCTCTTGAATGCTCTTGATAATAATATTTTCTCAATAGGATTTCTCCCATAAAGTGTGTTCCCTTCCAAATTGTCAAATGACTATGTATTTATAGGTGTTTATCTAATTTCTTGAAAATTAGATTCCAAAAGCCAACACTTACATTTTGAATTTGGATTATTAAAAGACTGCCAAAAAAATATTTTAAAATGGGTCCTAGCACATAAAAGGGGTCCTGGCCTATATTTCCAAGACACTCATAATCCATGGTAATTTAAATATTAAATGAATTTATTTAATGTTGGTTCTCCTTTCAAAAAAGGTAAAAATAAGGCTTTGGAATGAATAATTTGGCAAATTAGAAGCTTAATTAATTCCAATAAATTAAGAGACCCAAACATAACATGAAATTTTAAAGGCATACAATTTTATACACTACATTTAGCCCCCATTTTTAGTGAGGATGAACTTACACTCAGACTCATACTTAAGTAGAGAAATATACATGTCGTGAGAGGTCCTATTTTACAATTGTTAGAAAGATAGGATAACTAAGGATCAAAAAAGTGGCCAATCCCCCATGATATAAGATCCCATGACAAACCAACAAAGGCACAAAACAAACACATGTATGTAGCAGCAACACAAGATACACAAACATACACTATCAAAATTAATGCAAAAAGAAAAAAGGAAAGGACGAATTTGTGTCCATAAAATTTAAACATGAGGAAAAGTGAAAAATGAGAAACACACAGGGTCTAGTGAAGTTCAGTATTCACTAGGTTGTACCCATAAAAGGTGTCAGATGGGAAAGTCGAACTAGGTCTATAGGTGTGTTCTCATATGTCAACCATACCAAAAGTTATACTCCTTGATAACTTTGATAAGGTGCCACAAAATGATCAATGTGCTATGCTAACACTACACTAAGTTCATCTCCTATGAACAAAGTGAAGCCAAAAAATGTCAAGATTTTCAAATTTCAAAGCATCACTAAGTTTAGCTTGTGAACAAAGTGAAGCAAAAATAATGTCAAGGTTTAACATAATGGGGGATGAATTCCAGAAGGTTAAAACCTTAAGGGATGTTGTAATCACCTCAAAAGGTAAAGAAAAATAGTCAAAGGGACTTTTCTTAATATATGAAATGTCTCACCTTAGGGAACTACTTTCACATAAAACTACACCCTACTGAACAAGAGTTTAATGTTCCAATGACACAATGGAAATGACCTCAAGGTTTGGGACCTTGCAAGATGAGGTCAAGTCTTCGGAGAATGCCAACTTCCTTTTCCAAACTAAGTGCAAATGTGTCAGTCTAATCCAGTACATGAAAGTCCTAATGCTAACCTACTCTAACAGATCACAAGGGAAAAGGGGAGAAAGAGACATGAAATGCAAAAGAAGGTTATGCACCAAATTTAGAGTTTGTTCCTTCCTACTTCAAAACAACATAATATGTCAAAGAAACAACTAAAACACCCACTTAGATATGAAGGTAAATGAATTTTACTCAAACATGCAAGAGGTAATGGTGATAATAGTTGAATTTTATTGACATAAAGCTTGAAGTAGCCTTTACAATGGCAGCATGCAAGAGTTGGAGGTCTGCAAAAGAAAAATCCCAGAGGGGCTAGAGGAAGGATCACAAAAAAAATATACAAGTGTTGCCTTTATAGTTTAGGAATTACTGAGGGTTGAATTCAAATACCTAACCCTAACCTAACTAGGGTTACAAAAAGATGAACTCCAATAAGATTAAAAGATCTAAATTATGCTTACACAAAGCAACCTCCAAGCCATAAGGGCTTTGACATCTCAAATGAGCCCCATATAATGAATATCATGAATGCAGGGATGGGAACTCATAAAGTATGCAGCAAAATATCATACCAACATACCTAGATAGGAGAGACGTGGCCTTTGCAACACATCGGAGAGTAAAGGAGTTGTCCAATTATGAAAAGTAGTGTTGAAAAAGTGTGAAAATTTGATCCATGTTGATTATATTTGATTTGACAGCTGAGGATGTCACTAAACAATAACTTATGCCAATCTGCCACAGATAGGATCAATTAGGAATTGAATTTTAAATGTTGGCCTTCAGATTAGAGATGAAGAGCCAATATTAGATCACTAATGAAACTTTAAAACACGGTCATTGATGACATGAGAATCATGATAAACGACTATCACGTACCTTCAATACATCGCCAATTATTTCAAGAGTATAAGGTAGCAACTCGTGATGTACTAGATGCATGTGATGCAATGAAAATAAGAAACATGTTTCCTAGGATGTGTGTCGCACATCAAACCTAGACCCACCACATCATTTCCATGACACATCGCACAAAGGTCTTCAACTCTTATGTTTATAATTGTGATGCATTAGAAGCTAGTGATGACGATAAACAAAACCATCATGAAAAGCACCTCAACCTTATAAGATGTAATCACGATGCAAAAACTGCATGCAATAGTCGTTGGATCATGTCTTTACATCTGGACCATTGAATTTCCATTGCACCACAATAGATCATCACAAAAAGCACTTGGGAGGCATCATTCACAACATTGATGTGAATGATGTACGTGATGATAGTCAAATTATCTCTAAATTGTTGAATCACACAAGGAAAACCAAGGCCCTAGGCCCACCAAGACACCTATTGCCCACTCGTTGTCGTCACCATCCCATCGGGATGTCGAAGGGACCATCATCAACGTCTCGCCAATATTTTCCTATCCCCCAACTAAAAATCTTGTCGTCCATCAAAATTTCAAAGGGACTACAAAACAACTCCCTTTGAAATTATAATGTCTCCTCGATATAGCTTCGTCAGGCGAAGGCTTTCATTACATTAGATCATAACCACGATGCATAGAACACTAGCGATGACTGTCAGATCACCATCTTTAAATCTGGGTTATTTGTCGCACATCGCGTATTTGACTTGAGCCTTTCAACATGAAACAATGATGCAAAGATTCCACATGATGTGAAGGGACATATAGGCCATCGCGCATCGTGGAAGTGAAATGAAAGGAAAATAAATTATAGTGATAAGTGATGGAAAGGAAATGAGCTCATCACTTATCACGAAAATGAAGCCGATGAACGTTAAGGTTTCAACGATGGGTGATACAAAGACTTAAGCGGCGGTAATTAGTATGTGCTTAAAGTTGTTCATAAAAAGGGGGTCATGCTTAGGAAAAACAAATAATGGGGCATTAACACCTTTAACTTAGTGGTGCAAGACTAACTAGGTGTAAAAGGTCAACATGAGTTTATAATAAAAGTGCATGCCGGGTTCATGGGTTTAGGGTTTAAGCACATAAGGGTTTTGAAAACCCTATCTTGCAAGTTCAGAACCCTAATCAGACACAATTAAGGAGTTTCAAAACCTAAAAGACCCATATTCATAAAAAATAATCATGGATTTCAACAGGATGCACACATAGGATCTCTCTGATTGGATATAAATGATGTGCATCCAAGGGTGGCATAAAATATGTCAAAATTTTGGCGATCTTTGTGGGAT
Source organism: Sequoia sempervirens (assembly GCA_007258455.2). Lineage (NCBI taxonomy): Eukaryota > Viridiplantae > Streptophyta > Pinopsida > Cupressales > Cupressaceae > Sequoia > Sequoia sempervirens. Next base: position 4,856 of record VDFB02365813.1, on the reverse strand, counting down.
GATTGCCTGCTAATCATAGAATCCAAGGGCCTTATTAGTCCATTAGGCACAAAGTCATGAAAGGGTTCAACAAAGTTGGGCCTTCTTAGAGCAAAAAAAAACATATGCAGTTGCACTTAGAGGAAAGCATGGAAACTAGGAACATACATTCCCTTCAAGAGAATGTAGGGTGTGCAAAAGCACTTCATGGAAAGAAAAATATTTATAATATGTACATGAAAACTAATAGAAAGAAAAGAATGAAATCTTGCCTCTATCAAAGATGAACCTTTTAAAGGAGTTGATCTCCTTCAAACCATAGTTGCAAACCTCACCCAACTACAACCACCAAAAACTACTACCAACATGCATGGAACTACACAAAATGCCTGCAAGGTGAAGGATCACTTCATTGTAAACTTTTCCATTGCAAGGGAACCATATGATGCAAGTGTTAGATTCATCTAACACTATTTCCTCGGCTGAACATACAACAAAAGGGGTGAACTTTTATGAAGAAAAGTCAACATCCAACAGAAAACCTTCTATAGAGGGAAGATAACTCACCTCATAAAAGGATAGGCCAATGTCATCATCGCTGAACTCTTCATTGCATGAACTAAAAGAAAAAGAAAAAGTTTCCAACTCGCATGGTGATGTAAAATAGGCCAAATCTGATTTTTATCTACACAAGGAATCTCTTCTTCATGCATCTCAAAAGAAAAGCTTTGAAGCTCAAGCATACTATCAAACTGAGCAACAAGAGCATCACTCTCCAAAAAAATGTGTGGCTGCTCAATGGTGGATTTTTCAGTGTGTTGGCTCCATGTGAAGCACTCTAGAATTTAGTCACATTATCCCTAATGCCAAAGGTCACATCTTCATTTTGAGTGAAGACCTCATATTCAACGTTGCTACATTCAGGGATAGCAGAAAACCAACAAACCTCATGGTTACTTGTATTGATGCACACTTCATCAATAAATACCTCAAATTTTTGAGACACATTAGGTGAAGAATTGAATTCTTCAAGTTTTCTCTCTGTTTTCATTCCTTCTTGGCAACTAGCTACAACATAAATAGACTCTTGGCATGTAATGGTTGCCACATCCTTTTTTGTTTCCTCATTCTTATGTTGTTGCCCACAAAGCGCTTCTTTTCGGGGTGATGATTTGATGTTTAAACCTAAAAAAATATTTCTATAACATTCCAAGAGAGGCCCTCCAACTTAGAATTTCAAACCTCAATAGATTGTGGATCTTCATCCACAATAACAGGGGTTGGACATGTTTTTTGTTGCTACTCCAAAACCATGGAGTTATCTCCATCCACCAAGCCAAGATCAAGTTGTTCAAAGGCTTCAACTGATGTAGGTATAGTTGATATATCTTCCTTATCTTCAATAAAACAAGGAATGGCATCAAATGAGAGGACTGATTCCTCTATTTCATTGAATTTTTCTATCATTTTAATGTCTTGTTTCCACAACACTGTTTCATCTTAATTTTTTTCTTGCAACAAACCAAGACACTCGTTTTAAAGAGCACATGAAGGCTCCACAACAACAACCTCCTCAAAGATAGGTTCGTGTGAGGAACAGAGGCTTGCAAAACTTAGGATCTCCAACATGGAAGATCCGCTTGATGACACAAGAAGTTGAATGGGAGTTTCAAGGGGCTGATTGGGATTCTTGGAAATAAAAATTTTGGGCTTGCAAACCTCTTGCACAATAAGTTGTTCTAGAACAAAAGGAAGGCTAATGGTAGTTTCAAGAGGCTTGTTAGGGGTCTTGAAACTTGGGAATTTATACTTTTTTACTATGAATATTAAAATTCCTCGAGCTCGCTTCGAGTGGTTTTATTTTTGCTAAGTACTGGCTTGTGCCTCATTGTTCGAAATGTGGTCCTTCACTTCTCAATTGGGCTTCTTTTTGATAAACTCTATCAGCTGTCACCACGTGTCCACTAGGCACTCCTCGCAGTGATTGCTTCCTTTTCTCTTCTATCAGCTCCCGCCATGCTTCCACGTATTGTCACCGTGGGCTCTTCATGGTTGTTTCCCTTCACTTTTTAGTCGAGCCCCATTTGCATGCCATGTAGCTTTTGCTCGCATACACTTTCTGGAAGACCCCATAGTCGGCACCGATAGTAAAGAATGCCTCCACGTGTCTTCACTGCACAGTCTCTCAACGCAAAGAGGAGGAATCAATGAGCAAGCTACGACCTACTGCCACGTGTCTCTTTCATGGGGACTTCATCGAAAGGAAGGCGAGAGCGAACTGTGTACCCCTCCAAGCTATCACATGTCTTAGCTGCCTTTGTAGGTGAGCGATACTTGTCTACACGGGTTTTTTTTGGGACCACTGCCATCATTTGCAGGGGATGCATCTAGCTAGGGAACGACCATGTTCTATGGCCTAAATATTTTCTATTACAACTACCAAGGGGAATCATTGCTACAACGATCATTGCTCGAGATACAAAATATTTTTTGTTACTGGCCTACCAGGCAGAGGGATTGCTAGCTATATATAATGCTTCTTGCTTTTGAAAATGAGTTTGGAAGATACAAAAAAATTAGAGAAAGATACCCGACCTTTTTATTGCTTTTAGATTATTGTATGAGACTCTCAGATTGTGCCATTGTTCGACCTTTCTATTTTTCTTAACTTATTTGATAAAACATTATACTGTGTCATTATTGTCTTGAATTGTTCATTTACAAAACTTCTATGATTTTAATACAAGTTTTTTGGTTTAGATCATGTCTTTGACTCCTCTTTTCAGTGAATGTGTGTAAGAATTATTGTATGTCATTAAATGAATTGTTCAGGTCTTTATCTTTTATTTCTGTTATTCTGGGACATAACAGATTATTGATCGGTCCCTTAAGTCGAATCCCAAAGATAGATTTATCGTGCCTATATCTACTTATTGGCACATCGCCTTAGTTAGATCTTTATTTTTTATATTTGCTTCCTTTTCCCATTCCAAAAACCCAATTACAAAAGAAGCGGACTTCTTTAAAAACCTAGAGGTCACTCAATTTAGCACAATTGATCCCCCCATTAATTGAGTTTCCCATAAAGGTTGTTACCTTGCCAATTTTTGGCATCAACACTTACCTCCTCCTTAGCAGGTTGTTCTAGAAATGGTGGAGGTGCTTGTTTGAAACTAGGCACACAAGGGGTTGTCTGAGTCTCGAGAACTTGTGCTAGAGCAAGGAAAAGTCTAATTTTTTTGCCTAGCAACAACATCTCTTGTTGTACACTCTTTTTGTTGCTTTCTTTGTGCCTCCAAATGTTGCTCATACCTCTATTGAGCTTGATGGAAAAACTTATCATGACATGGGAAATAACCTTCTTGTTTCCCTTGATAGGCTTGATTTTCACACTCCTCCTATTGTAGGTCAAGCTCCGTTGTCTACAAATCTCCTCAAGCAGTCTATTGAAATCAAGCAAAATGCTTGTGATTTCACTTACACTTAAATTATCAAAATTTTGGGGTTGACTAGGAGAGGAACAAGGCTCATTTTCAAAGTGATAAGTCTCTTGGGGTTGCTGATATGAATGTGTAGGTGTCCAAGAAAACTAAGTAGGGTGGGGTGGGTGGTATGCATTTTGAGAAGGTTGAAAACCCACAACAACAAGGCTTTGTGGAATGGAATGGGAGGCATAACCAACCTGATATGGCTGATTGGGAGGTGTAAAACTAGCATTATCATGATATGGGGAGTGTACATATGGTTTCCATTATAACTTTACATTTTTATGCATGAAAAATGCTTTGAAGCTTTGAAAGGAAAACAAAGGACTACCCAACCAGAAATTTTGGGTACATACCAAAAGGTCACCCAAAGATTTATAGAGTCCCCAGGTGCTTGAAGAAAACCTCCAAAGGTTGAAACGTTGAAAAGTACCACTTCCTCAATGGCATGAAATAGAACTAGGCTGCTTAAACCAGCTGATTTTGAATGGAGTTTCCATGGTGTTTGATGATATGCCTCCAAAGGAAAGATTCCTTGAAGAAAACACCAAATTCTTCAATGGAGAGAAGCTTGTCCCACCGGGCATGCCATAAACTATTGTCACATAAAATTGAACCCTACTGAACAAGAGTTCAGTGTTCTAATGACACAATGGAAATGACCTCAAGGTGTGGGACCTTGCAAAATGAGGTCAAGTCTCCAGATAAGGTTGGCTTCCTTTTCCATTTCCAAACTAAGTGCAAATGTGTTGGTCTAACCCAACACATGAAAGTCCTAATGCTAACCTACTCTAATAGACCACAAGGGAAAAGGGGAGAAAGAGATATGAAATGTGAAAGAAGGTGATGCACCAAATTTAGAGTTTATTACTTCCTACTTTAGAACATAATATATCAAAGAAACAACTAAAACACCCACTCAGATATGAAGGTAAATAAATTTTACTCAAAAATGCAAGAGGTAATGGTGATAATAGTTGAATTTTATTGGCGTAAAGCTTGAAGTAACCTTTACAATGGAAGAATGCAAGAGTTGCAGGTTTGCAAAAGAAAAATCCTAGAGGGGCCAAAGGAAGGACCCAAAAAATAATATAAAAGTGTTGCCTTTATAGTTTAGGCATAACTAAGGGTTGAATTCAAATCCCTAACCCTAACCTAACTAGGGTTATAGAAAGATAAACTCCAATCAAGTTAAAATATTTGAATTATGCTTACACAGAGCAACCTCCAAGCCATAAGGGCTTTGACATCTCGAATGAGCCCCAGATAATGAATATCATGAATGTAGGGATGGGAACCCATGAAATCCATAGTAAAATATCAAACCAACATACCCAGACAGGAGAGACATGGCATCTGCAACACATCAAAGAGTAAAGGTGCCATCTAATT
>VDFB02365812.1:0-23611 GCA_007258455.2 Sequoia sempervirens | reverse complement strand
ATGCAATTTTGAGAGTTTTTAATTTTGGTGAGAGTGTTGAGATCTCTTGTTTTCAAATTTTGAATTTGAGAGAAATGATTGTTCAAAGTACCTTGTGTTGGGATCAAGAATTTAATTCATGTGCCTTGTGTTGTGATTAAGGATTTAAGTTCACCTGCCTTGTGTTGTGATTGAGGATTTAAGTTCACGTGCCTTGTGTTATGATCAAAGGCTTTTGCAAGAATTTTAACAAAGCAAATCAACTCTATCTAAAAGATAGAATTCTAATCTTCTCTAAATAAAATATTCCTATTCTAACTAAGAAATGGAAATACAAAGTTATTGTTCTTAGGAAAGTTTGAATTTTTAATTACTAAATGAAAGATTTTAAAAATAAATAAAAAACTTGTAATATCAAGAAGCTTCACATAAGATTTTGGTGTTACTGCTGGTGGCTTGTTTCCTTAGAGAGTTGAATTTTTTTGGATCCTCTTGATGAGAACGGGGATGGGGAAGCTTTGGATCTATCAATTGGAGATTACTTGGAAGATATAGCGAGCTTTGAAGCTTCAATGTAGAAGGGAAAAGGCTCGTGGAGTCTTATGTTGAGCACAAGAATGTTGTAGGAGGGGGATGTAATACAAAAGGCTTAATTCTCTAAGGTGACTCACTATCCTCGTGTTGGAATCAAAGGAATAGGGAGTTAAGAGCTTCTAGCAAGAATCTTGACAAAATGTAGAAAAATCAACCTCCCAGATGCCAAAGGAAAGGGGATTATTTATAGGCTTGAAGCTTCTCAATCATGGGGAAGTGATTAGGAGAAGACTAGAGAGTTATGGATATATGACTAAAGAGGTGATTGAGAATCAAGGGGAGAGGAGAGTTAGTTAGGGGGAGAAGTGGCTCACTTAGAATTGGAATTAACTCACAATCATGAGCAAAAATGGTGGCAAAATGGCCATAATTGAAGTAATTATGCATCGACCAAACATGACAAGGTTCCCTCCTTTGCATGTCAAGGTTGCCTCTTTTGCTAGGGTAGGTCACTCATGCGACTGTATAGTCTTGAGAAACCCTTTAGTTGAAGTTTTGCAAGAGGATTTTGGTGTTTTGCAAGTACTTGGAACTCAGTTTGAAGGCTAATTGAGATGGATAAAGGGCAAAGAAAGACAAAGACACTATCATCAAGCTAGAAAATGTTGAGAGAATGTGTAATTCATGCCATATGGGTCATGAGTTGAACTACCAAATTGTCATTGGGCTACCATGTCATCTTGTGCAATTTTAGGTGCCTACATATTTGCCCCCTCGAGTATAGTAGTCTATAGAGTAGGTAGGTACCGTTCTCGAAGATTAGCATTTGGAGCTTGCAATTACCTATACTTACCTTTGTTGTTGTCTCGCATCTAGACCAAAAAGATGAATTAGTTAGTCATATATGATATAGTAAGCTAGAAAGTGAAAATGAAGAATGACAAGGGAGCTTACCTAGTGTGTGGTTTTAAAAGATACCACCTTTGTCATTTTTCTCTCATCGCTCAATTGTAACTTGCAAAATAGAGATAGACAAATCGATTCTAGTGCATAAAAATGCTAATCTTAGAAGTGGGAAATGAGGATGAGACTACATGCCATTTGTGGCATTTTACCTATTTTGTGTTGCTCTTTTTTCATGACCTGCTAGAATGATGAAAAAGATGCAAAAGAGGTAAAAAACCTACTCTATGAAGGAAAAACTAAACAAAATGAAGGTCATTTTCACTTGCAACAGCAAATTTGACCTTGAGGTCTTTGAGACACTTTGATCTTATTGCTTTAAGACTTTCTATTTTCCCCCTTGCATGGGGAGATTCCACACTCTATGTGCACTTTTTTCTCTTTGGCTCCCTTGAGGGAGCTTATTCATACATTAATTTCGGCACTTATTTGCGATGACTATGATTGGGACTGGTCAATATATGATTTTAGTTGATGTTATTCACTTTTCTTCACTCTTGTGCACATGGATAGTTTAGTAATTTTTTATTTATGGATAGATGTTTGTGCTTATACATGTATTCACATGTTCCTTTTTGTAATTTTTTTCTATAAATGAGATGTATGCAATGTGAATAGAGTATGTATGGATACATCATATTTATGTGGATGAACATGGATTGCATGCTCTTTTTGGTTTTCATGGCTGCCATTATGCTATGACATAATTTATTGCTTTTTTTTTATGATATGCATATGGTTGCTCTTTAGTAGGATATTTGACCTAGGGATTTGTGGGTTGACTAGCATAGGATGACTCACTAAACTTTCAAGATAGGAATTATTAGGGAATCAAGTGGGAATAGGGAAGGGATGGAACAATTTAAATTAAGTTGTGAAAAAGGCTAAAGATTGATCCTTGTCTAATTGACCGCTTAGACTAGTTTTCAATGCCAACAAGCAGCATAATTTATTGGTATCCTCCACACAGACTAAAATAGATGGCCAATAGGTCAGACTTGGCATAAAGGATTTGCTCCTTCGCAAAGATGGCCCTAAAGGTAAACTAGACTCTTGGTTGTTTCAACTTTCACCTAGTTTGTGTGTGTGTGTGTTCTTTGATTATTTGACTTCTTTGAATGCCAAATCTTTGACTTCTATCCCTTTTGGGCTCCACTAGCAAGCATGGACATTATGAACAACATTTCTTTTTATTTTGCACTATATATATGTATAGTTTTGACACTATCACCATGATCTAATATAAAATGCCTTTCCGGACAGGTTGAAGTTTTACAATTGTTTTCCAGTTTGAGCACACTTAGAAATACATTTTCAGACTTATCATAGGACTGTCCTGTGCAGAATATAGTGCTATTATGAAGAAAATACTGCTCAGAAACTAATAGCAGCTAGAACAAGTCTGCTTTCAGATTGATACAAGTTTACAGACTGCCTTACTTCACACCAATTGACAGAAATAACGGTGACAGTGACAACAACCATTCGCAGTCCCAAACAGAGTGTTAATATGAAGCTATTTGGACACTGTGACTGCTCAGAAGTACTATAACAGCAGATGTCTAACTGATACAATATTCTGATTACAACCAGAAGTTGCAGTATGACTGAAATAAGCTACAACATGACTGAAATATAAAGCTTTTCACGTGACCAAACTGGAGTTTACTCTTGCAAACATTCTAAGGAATGACAATGGAATAACATGACATAATAACACCCTCAAAACATGCACAGCAGTGACTGGGACACCAATAATGACTTTCTGACCGGAGAAAACAATGAACAGCAATTAAAATATTGAAACCCCCAACCTGGTTTGGAACGCTAGGATTGAGACAAGCTGATAGAAGCTTAATAGCAGATTTAACCCTTGGATAAAGGCAGGGACCAGCTTCAGCACCACCCTGGAAATAGCTTGCAGTAGACTCAGAAATCCCTGATATTATGCCCTGTGAAACTGTAGCAGGGTACGGATTACTGTAGCAGAATACAGGTTACTGTAGTGCAAGTACGACTTATTGTAGCAGCCGTACGGAACACTATAGTAGTCGTACGGAACACTGTAGTCTGTAGCCACTGTCCAAAATTTACAAAATCTTCCAAACCTTCAAATCACTGAAATTTATCTTCTAGGAAGACTTCACAACCTTCATATTTAGTTGTTGAAACACCAGTGAGAAACCTGTGTGATCTCTCCATCAACCAGCTAGGGTAGATTCTTTCACTACCGAAACTAGCACTCTTAGGGTTTCCTATCCCCAAGATCAAGAAGCTTTGAGAGCTCTCCAAATGAAAAGTGAGAAATAAGCAAGCATAAAATGAAAATGAGTCTCCAAACGCCCTTTTATAATTCCCACTTTAATTTCCTGCTCAAATAATATAAACTATAAAGTGACTTTATAAAGTCTTCTTTTAATATTTCACTTAAAGTCACTTTATGAAATATTTAATTAATCACTTAACATTACTTTTTTAACTTTTGCTTTTTCCTGCCAGGTAATATTAAATAATTAAATAAATGAGTTCCATTATTTCGCTTTTAGCCTTCGAGAATTATAAAGGCTAAACTAGCATCTTGGGTGATCACAGAGAAGGGGACATTACAGTCCTCCCTTCCCAAGATTGCTTGCCCTCAAGCAATTGCATGTTGGGATGCTGCAGTATCTGTTGACCCTCCCAAGTTGTGTCCTCTATTGGCAAGTCTCTCCACCTGATCAAATACTCTTTGATCACCTTGTTCTTCAATCTCTTCTCCCGGGTATCAATTATCTCCTCAGGAATCAACACCAAGTGACTCTCCTCATCCAATGGAGGCAATTCCGATGATGAAGTAACCTGCTGTCCAAGTGCCTTCTTGAGGCACGAAACGTGAAACAGATTGTGGATTTTGGTGTTCTCTAGTAGTTCCAACTCGTAGGCTACTTCTCCCACACGTCTAGTAATCCTGTACGGGCCATAAAACTGTGGCTTAAGCTTTTCTGCACCATTCCTTTTTAGTGAAGACTGTTTGTAGGGCTGCAACTGAAGGAAAACTAAGTCTCCTACCTCGAAATTGCACTCAACCCTATGGCTGTCTATATAGGTCTTCTGTTGGTTCTGTGCCACCTGCAGGTTATCCTCAAAATCCTTAAGAATGTCTTGGCTCTCCTGAATCCAATCCTTAGCTTTAGGAGCCTTGCATTCTCTAGAAGCTAAATCCAGAAATAACGGTGCATCATAACCATACAATGCATGAAAAGGTGTCATCCCAATCAAACATGTGGTAAGCGGTTTTATAACAATGCTCCCCCAAGTGTAACCACTTAACCCACTCTTTCTGCTGTCCAAAAACGTAATTACATAGATATCCCTCAATCCACTTGTTCACAATCTCAGTCTGGCCATCTATTTGAGGGTGATAGCTCGTGCTCGGTGTCAACTTTGTACCTGCCAATCTAAACAACTCTTGCCAAAAAGCACTCAGGAACCTGTTGTCCCTGTCACTGACTATGTACCTCGGCAACCCATGTAGTCTAAAAACCTCTCTAAAAAACAATTCTACCATTTGAGGTGCCTTGTACTCCGAAGATATAGCGAAGAAGTGAGCAAATTTTGCTAACCGATCTACAACCACATATATGTAGTCTCTACCATGTACCTTGGGTAAATCAGTGATAAGTCCATCAAAATGCTCTCCCACTTCTGCTCTGGAATAGGTAATGGCTGCAGTGAGCCCGCCGGATGTGAATGTTTTGACTTGTTTTGCTGACAAGTTGCACACTCCCTAACATACCTCAAAACATCATCCTTGAGGCCCTTCTAAGAGAACCTCTCTTGAATCTGTGGATAGGTCTTGAAGTAGCCCTGGTGACCTGCTAAGGTGTGTCATGAGTAGCCTTCAAAATTTTCTCCTTGAGTTTAGAATTCCGACACTAGATAGATTCTGTCCTTATAGAAAATGATGTCATCCATTACCTTGTAACAGTCATCCTGAACCTATCCATCCATCAACTCACATGCAAATTTGTTCTTGGAGTACTCTACCAGTAAATGAGATTTCCAATCTGCTGAAATCTCTGTGAGTGAGCAAGTTGCCGATTTTCTGGGAAGGGCATTTGCAACTATGTTCTTCTTACCCTTAACATACTCAATATCGAAATCGTAGGCCTAAATCTTGCTGATTCACTTCTGCTGCCTCTCATTCAAGTCCTCCTGCTCCAAGAAATACCTAAGACTGTTATGATTTGTTCTCACCACAAACTTCCCTTCGACCAAATACTGTCGAAACTTCACCAATGCGTGCATTATGGCGAGCATCTCCTTATCATAAATGGAATACAATCTCTCAAGACCTCTCAACTTACGACTCTCAAAAGCAATCGGATGCCTGTTCTGCATCAACACTGCTCCAATGCCCTCACCCGATGCATCACACTCCAAAACAAATGGCTGAGTAAAATTTGGAAGTGCCAATACAACTGCTCATCACCTCCTTGAGCTTATCAAAAGCTATCTGTGCCTCCTTAGACCATTTGAAAGCCCCCTTTCTTAGTGAGATCTGTCAATGGTGCCCCCAACTTTGAGAAACCCCTGACAAAGCGCCTGTAATAGGTGCATAGTCCAAAGAACCCACACAACTCGATAAGGGACTTGGGCGGTGGCCAATCAAGAATTGCTTGGATCTTCTCTTGATGAATTTGAACACCCTGTGCACTAATCATGTGACCTAGGTATAGAATCTCCTTAAGGCCAAACTCGCACTTCGAGGCCTTAGCATACAAGGACTGCTCTCCCATGATACCCAAAACCTCATCCAATTGTTTCAAGTGGTCATCCCAAGTCTTATTGTAAATGAGCAAATCATCAAAGAACACCAGAAGGTACTTATGCAACTGCTTGTTGAAAATATGGTTCATGCAGGATTGAAAGGTAGCAGGTGCGTTAGTTAACTTGAAGGGCATGACTAAGAACTCATAATGCCTGTAGTAACACCTGAAAGCTGTCTTGGGAATATCCTGTTCACAAACCCTGATCTAATGGTACCCAGAACGAAGATCAATCTTCGAGAAATATATTGCCCCATGTAACTCGTCTAGTAGCTCATCATTCCTGGGAATCGGGTACGTGTTCTTAATTGTTTTCTTATTTAGAGTCCCATAGTCAATACACATCCTCATTGTCTCGTCCTTCTTCTTCACCAAAACAACAGAAGAAGCAAAGGGACTGGAGCTCGGTCTAATATGTCCCTTGTCAAGCAATTCTTTGATCGCTTTCTTGATCTCGTCCTTAAACTTTTTGGGATGTCTGTAGGGGGTGGTTATGACCGGCTTGGCCCCCTCCTCCAATTCAATGGTATGCTCAAATCCCCTATCAGGTGGCCTCCCTGGGGGAATCTCTCCAAAAAATCTATTGTGCTTACCCAGTAATGACTGGATATCCACATGGTAGGGCTGATCACTATCAGGGGTATCCTTAGTAGTAATTAGGCACTCTGCTGCCCAAACAACATCCCCGTGTCTAAAGATGCTCTCCATTCTCTTAGGTGATAGTATCTTCGGTGCCCCATTTTCCATACCTCTGAGCACGACCTTCTTACCTTTCACTGCCCTAAACTTGAGCTCCATAGTCTGGAAATTCTGTGAATACTTACCTAGCAAATGTAACAATTGTATACTTAGAACAACATTCGTATCACCCTAGTCTACCACATAAAAATCATTTGTAACTTTGTAGTTACCCAAGGTGACACCCAATTGAGGAACCTTCTATGTATGACATATTGAACCCGTCTACAACCATAACACTGAATCCCTCAAAATTCTTTGTAGGTATACCCCTCTTAGCCGCTAAGGTTGAATCAACGAAGTTGTGGGTTGCCCCACTATCGATCAACACTGTAACACGTTGTCCCTGCAACTCCCCTAACTCTGAAGGAATTAAACCTGGGAGTACCTGAGATGGTAGCGATGGCACCGCTCTTAGTCTCCACCAAAGGCTGCTCATCCTTTGAACTACTATCATTGTTGCCTTGTACCTGTCCAACCTCTCTCTCATCCTCACTGTCAGACACCACCTCAATGTAATGAACCTTGCCCTTACCCCTGCATCAGTGACTAGGTTCCCAATGCTCCTTGCAATGGTAACACAACTATTTTCTTCTTAACTCTCTATGAGCCTCTTCATCCTATTTGTTCTTCTTAGGCCACTTTTTCTGAAAGGGTTTCTTATCCTTGTTTTTCTGAGGTATGAAAGGTTTGGATGGCAACTTACTCTTGGGTACTGAATGCTCCATATCACGAGCCCGTATGATCACATCCTGTGGACTCTGGTTTGAAGGCCTTGATCCACCCACAAAGTGGCTTTGAAAGACCCTCCATGAACAACATGATTAACTTGTGCTCCAACACCTCCAAAACAATAATCGAGAGCCTTTGAAACTCAACAATGTATGCATCAACTGTACTGCTCTGCTTGAGTTGTGCCAACTCTCTGAAGTGAAGCTTAGGATTCTTTTGATCAAATCGATCCATCTGTTTCTGTGTAAAGTCCAGGTATGATATGACACTGGCATGGCCCAAAGCAACTAGCCCATGGTACCACCACTCATGAGTCTCACCCTCCAAATGCAAAGTGGCATACTTGATTGTCTTTGACTCCAACATCGGGTTGAGTTGGAAATAAGTGTCCAACTTCTAAACCCGTGATCTAGCAGGGCACTTACTGGAATCATCAAATGAGGGGATAGAAAGTTTGCCCACCTTACGTTGCAAGTCCTAATTCTAAGGGCCCCTATTGTGATCTCTGGGTCTATTTCTGTATTTTATAGCAAAAAAATCCTGTAAGATCATGGCTGCATGGAACTCGTCTCCCAGGGACTGATATTCCCTCAAATAATCAGTGAAACCCTCACCTTGTGCTTGCTGTCCTGGATTACCAGCAGGTTGACTTCCCAAAAAATGAGGCATTAGAGACCTTGGAGTTACCCTTCTAGCTGTCCTAGCATGACTATGTGCAAGTATATGTGTATTGGTTCCTTCTGCATTGTTCTCATCATTCCCGTTGCCTCCATTATGTCCATTTGTACCATTGTTACCATTGTTACCAGCAATGTTTCTATCATTCATCAGCTGAGTTAGGAGCTGCACTACCTGTTGTTGACTTCTAGCAAGGTCATTGAGGATCTAATATGTACTACCCTTACGTATCTCATGTCTATCACCCATTTCACGTCTTTCACGCATGTTTTCCTCTTCTGATGAATTTGAAGCAAACAAATCAAAGCCTTCTTCTCTAGCCCTTCTCCTGTATGTTATATAGGCTTGTAATGTCCCAAATAGGAGTTATACCAAATCTATTCTAAATTATCAATTTTCCAAGCAATGGGCCCTAGAGGTTACCTTGAATTGATTTAGTCCCTTGGGGTTGCTCAATTATGGGTCACATGGAAGAGGATGTTGATAGGATATCTCGGTCTCTCCCTCCTCATGTGGCACATGCCATGCATATGAGGGGATCCCCTTGGCCTCATGTGGTGCATGCCATTCATATGAGATGACCTAGTGAGACTCTTATTCCCCTTGTCATCATCCTTGTTCCATTTCCCATAATTGATCCTCCCCTCTTGTTACACCATCGTAGGAAGGTGTGATTACAATGGTTACTCTGGCGATCAATCTAGACCCAAAGGCAGTACCCTCGGATACCCCAGAGGCAAGTACCCCCTTGTCCCTTTGTGGGCTCATCTTGTCCCCCACTGGGTGGCATATCTAGAAGAGACCCCTTTGCCTCCCCTTGTAATCCTTCTTCCTCACCATGGTGGAACATGAACATAATAGTGTAAATAGATAATGGATTATAAATATGCAGATTAGCAGTGTACACATATTATAAATGAAAATAAATGATAAACATGTCTAGTGATTATCCCTTTATTCTATTCTATAATTTCTGAACATATTACAAATAGAAATAAATAGTAATGGATATATCTTATTGATTATGCCTTTATCCTACTCTATGAATTTCTGAACATAAAACAATAATGAATATATCTATTGACTATGCCCTTATCCTACTCTATGGATTTCTGAACATATTGTAAATAGAAATAAACAATCATGAATATATTTATCGACTATGCCTTTATCCTATTCTATGTTTTTTTTGCAGAATCAAATCTCATATTATCTCAAATATTACCCGAAGAGATGCAGCTTGTGCTAAACCCATTTTTCCTCTCATCCCTTTTTTTACCACTGTTGCTGCTGTTATTCCCTTTCTGCTTATTCCCATTCCTTCATTTCACTCGATGCCTTTTCCCTCCTCTATCTCTCCTTCTATTTATACCCCTTTGTCTCTTTGCAAGGAGGCACCACTTCATATCGCTGGCCAAGGGGTACTTCCTTTCATTCGTTTCCTTTCATAAAATAGCTATTAACTATAATTGCCGCCATTTACCTTAATGTGGCTGTTGCTATAATAGTTGCTGCTGCCTTATAATAATTAATATGCCTCTTTATTAGTATCGATACCTTTATGATTATTATTTATTTATTTAATATTATTTTCTTGTGAATATCCTTATTATTATGATATTTATAGTTTGCTTTATATATATATATATATTCATTTATATTAGTTTATATATTTTAATATTTGTGAATATAATATTTTAAATTGACAATTATAATAATATTAAATTATTGATGTGTATATATTTTTAATATGTATTTTTGTCATTACTTTATTTATTTATTTATTTGCATTTCAACGCTTAATTATTTTTATATTTTGGTGTTCTATTTCGGGGACATGACAGTCCACCCCGCCCAAGATTGCTTGTCCTCAAGCAATTGCAACTCCAAACATCATCTTATCATAGGTAATGTTATATCCTTATATATTTCCTAGGTAGTTCTCAAGTGCAAGTTCTAAGGTGAAGAGATGAACAAGTAATCAATTATCATCCATGATCATTCCATAGAAGGATTTAAATTCATAGGTTTACACTGACATCCCATTCTTGTCGCATCTCCCCAATAAATTGGAGGACATTTCTCCTCTTGGCATATCCTCATGTTCAATACTAATTTATCTCAAGGTTGAATGGTGAGGAATGATCTCCTTGGGATCGATTTGTAGGTTACATGCATTGCCATTGTTTTATTTACATAATAAAATTGAAGTAGTGTAATAATGCAGATAGTCAGTTTCAAAATGAAATAGTGTAAATGAAGTATGTTGGTGTTTCAATTCGCACCTCTAGTGTGCGTATTGGAAACAGACAGCTATGCACAGTTAGACTGCTCTTCAAATTAGGAGGGGAAGCTCCCTCTTTTGTTGATTATGCTTAAAAAGAAAAAGTAAACTAAATTCTTATCTATTTATCTCAGCTGAGAGCACAAGGTTATAAAACTCTTTGTGTTGCAGCTGAGGTTTTCTCTGGTTTCGTAACTTCAACTACAACTAGGCCTAAACTAATAACGCTTCTATCTCCTCGAGTAAATTTAGAGCAAGAGGATTTAGAAGTAAACAGGGAATGGTTTGGTTAACACAAAGCTTAAATAAACTTATTTCCATAACACACCGGAAGACTCATTGTACTTTCAGATGAAAGCTGAAATAAAGATTATAAAAGCAAAACATGAAACGATAAACTTGCTTTCAAAATTCCCTCAAAGACTCATTGTACTTTTGAGGTGTAAACTGAAATAAAGATTATAAAAACAATATCACTAAAAGATCTTGAGACTTTGGATCAAAGCACTATCGGCATAAGATTTATTTCCTCAAACTCCAACAATAACTACACGTTTGGGACAGCAGATTGTATCAATAATGAAAGAACCCAACCCAAATTTGATCTGATTTTCTGAGTTTCGTCTTTTCAAAGTCTTTGACCAGCGAATAGGAAGGGTTTTGTTTTTGTTTTCTTTTTTTGCGTTTTTCTGATTTTTTTGTGTGTTTTTGCTGAATGTTGATATATGCAACAATATTGTAAACTAGAAAGAAGGAAATTGCTGCTAAAACTTAAATAAACCATACAATTTAAGTAGAGAGCAAAATGATGAATTTATTGGCTCAAATGTCATTGTACATACCACAAATCTGCATATAACAATCTGATACAAACTTGAATAGCAAAGACAACCCCTTTTTAGCTTCTTCCCAGCTCCACAAATCTGCCCTAGGGTCTGATATGAATTTCCAGCTAATTGAATATGCAAATCAGATCCAATAATTGGTATGAAACCCTTCGTAGCACCTAGGGTTTGAAGCTTGTGATCTTGAAATGATGCAACAACTGAGGTAAGGTGTAAAATGAGTTCCCAAGGCCTTGAGAAGGCCTATATTGCTTATGGCTGCCCCTGATCTGTTGCAATATGTTAATATAATACTGCTGCAAACTCAGATCTGCAAATTATATACCTGAAACTCATCCAATAAAGCCCAAATGAAAATCCAAGGTAGGCCCTCCCCAAAGCTGAACTGGGTTCTCGTCCAATCCATGATAGCCTTTGAGAGTTTTCGTTCCCAAAAGGTTGAAGCAATGCTGAAACTCTTCTCTAGTGCTCAAACCTGCAAAGTGTTTTGTAAAATTGAGAGTAGAATGCTCAAAAAGGAACCCAACACATTGCTTTATATCCTCTCATGGACTTTTTTTAATAAAAGTCAATAAAATAATTTTGCTTGAGGGTCTTTCCTCATCCAAAGAAAAAGGGCCACTTTTTAAAAACAACTTGAGTTGCTAGGATGGGTGCACTTTTCACTATTCACCTTATGAATTTTAGTTACTATTCACCTTTTACTATTCCATTAAAGCAAACCTTAATATTTTCACTTTAACCTTAGATTCATCAACTGAACTCCAAACTGAAAGGCTCATAAGGCTCCTAGCTAAACTCCACAACCCCCGGTAGAAGCCCCTAACCATTCTGCTGACCTATGGGAACCCTAATAGTAAGCCAACCTCAGCTACAATTGAGTTGTGTAAGGAAGGGACATTACAAAGAAGGCAAACATACAATATACGATCAACCAAATTTACACTGAACAAAGTGAACAAATATTGACTAGCAAAGCTTAAAGGCACTAAGGCTCAACAATTTTGTTATAGTAATAACGGTTAAGAAATTAATGAGCAAGGCTGCTCTTATTTATACACAAACACAGGAGTAGGGAACCCTAAAATCTCCTTGTGTTAACAATTAGTCTTTCCAATCTGCAAGTTTTATTCCTATGTCTAAACAAAGATAACTAACAGTTAACTGGAAAGACTACATCAGTTAACTGATTTATAACTAAAGAAAAACTCCAACTATACAATGGGTAACTCCAAAGAATAGACATGCATGAAAGTAGGACGGTCAGTTAAACTCGAGAAAGGCTTTGAGTTAACTGCTGTCATCACTTGAGTTCTATTCCTCGAAATATCTGCACGCTTCAACTGGTAGTTCACTGATTGGTAACACATGCTTCAACTGGCAGTTCACTGATTGGTAACCTTGGTGGCTTTGTAACTGGAGTAATGACCTATGTTTCTTTTGCAACTTTACGCTTTTGACACTTTTCTTGATTTTTCTCAATGGAAGTGTATTGCATGATGAAACCGTGAAGCTTGATTGTGAACATGGATATGTTCGGACAACTTCTGCACAAAAGCTAAAAATAGCTTTGCTGAGAGGCAAAAAAAGGCAGATTTTTGGATAAAAATCTGGGATATGGGTTTTGTAAGGAATGTCCTTCTGAATTGTTGTACCCCAAATAAATTTTTTGGCATTCTGTGTAAATTGTGCTAAATCTTGTTAAAATGCCATGTAAAGTCTGTTTTAGGTCAAACCAATCATAGAATCTTGGTGGGTTTTTGTCAAGGAACACACGTGCAAAATTTTGAAAATTTGAAAATTAGGGTTTTTTGCCCCTATTTTCAGGGAAACCCCCGAAAATAGGACCTTCCCAGAAATGATTGAAAATGATTTTGATAGGATTAAAAGGCTTCACGATCACATCGGTCAAGTCAGAATCATCAAAAGATAAGTTTTACTCTGGTGGGTCTATTTCTATTTTTCAGGAACAAAGTTAGAGCTCCGCAGCCATTAATGGCAGATTGGCCAGTACCAGGTGCTGAAAGCTAAGCTTCAAAAGCTTCAACGACACAACCATGGCGGAAAAGGTCAAAAATGATGCTGTTTGATGAAGGGGATTTTCAAAATGAAAAATGCTGAAAATTGACTAAGTCTGGGATTTTCAAAAAATGAAAAATGCTGAAAATTGACTAAGTCTGGAGAATGCACGCCTTGCTGCCAAGAGGAGGCTATGCAGTCAAATGCCTTAGTCATTTTCCCAAACATCCATACACGATGAACGTGAGACATGAAGAAATGGTGATCTTCGATGGAGGAGTTTTCCTGAAATTAAAAAGCTCGAAATTTGACTAACTCTGGAAATGTTACGAAGGAGAAACAAGTTCACATGCTGAAAAGAGCCTTTTTCAAGCAGGGGCGCCCAAGATCTTTGAGGGTCAAATGCAGTCAGTAAGATCATCCAAAGCAGTCATTCTCGACGTTTGATTGCTGGCTCAACAGTGAAACAAACATCCAGATCATCCGATGAATAGATCACAAGCAGCTGTTGACGAAGCAAAAAGAGGCAGTTGAGGAAATATCAAGAAACCACAGTTGACGACAAAGTTCTAAGGAAAAAGAGCCTTTCCAAAAGAAAGGCGCCCTTCTTTCTTGACCTCCAGATGCTGATAAATGACAAAAGGCTTCCCAGGATATCTTTCTCAGCCCAAGTAGATCTCGGAAACGCAACTGCAAGCATCAACACCTGACAGAGCAGTCAACGGATAATCTGGATCAAAGTAGGCAACTTGTCAGATGGAAATAATCAGGCTAAAAGGCAAAAGCGCCCTTTTCAAGGAGGGGCGCCCTTGGATAAAGGAACCCTAAACTGAAATCCAGGTTTTCTGAAGACAGTCATTTTTGGCGAAGCAGAGCTGGGTACCTGATGAGACATCAAGCGAAATCATCTGACTCTCCGATCAACGAGAAATCCAGATCAAAGCACGAGAGGTCATTTCAAAAGGCTGAAGAACGAAGATCGAAAATTCACTAAGGCATAAGCAAAAGAGCCTTTTCTTGAAAAAGGCGCCCTTTCTTTTGAAGCCCTAAACTCGGCTTTTTACCATCATGCCTCCCAGGCACTTCTCTTCAGGTCAAATCCAGCTCAGCAGTGAATGTGTCAGCATCATCTCAGGATCAACAGATCAAGCCAGATTCAGGATCAAACTGAGGTTGTTCAAGAGAGAAAATAATAAAGAAACTTGCAAAAATCAAAAGGGACGCCTTGAAGAAGTCAAAAGTCAAGTTGTTGACTAAAGTCAAGATATTTTGAGCAAAACTTGGCTAAAACACTCCACGATCAGTGGAAATCACCTTTTTGAACTTTAGATCAAGCCAAAATCACTTTTGATCGTGAGTTAGGTCCCCAAACTTGTGGATCTAAGGATTGAGTCTATGTAATCAAGGTGAAGGCGTCCTACTTCATTATTTCGTTGCAGGTTGATGATCAAGAACAGCCACAAGCTCTCAAGGACGCCATTTATAGATCTGGCCAAGGTTTTCATCCGTTCTTCGATATTTCTTGCAGATCTGAAGCAGAAGAAGATTGCTAATCTGAGGTTGGATTCAGAGACGGATTTTCTCAGAGAGTCGGATAAAAACTTCCAATCCATCTTCTGTCTACTTCCTCTCTTCTTGTCTTAGGTTTTCTTGCACATTTCAAAAAGGTGGCAGGCTACATCAGATCAGATCAACTGGGTAGATCCAGCATAATTTTCCAGAGGAACCCATCTCGCCAAATTTCCGAAAATCAGCATACTTGCTGCCCCTATTTTTGGGGGTTTTTCCGAAAAAGTTTCGGAATCCAAATTCTGAGGAACTGGGTTTGTTCAGCATTGAAGCACGAACAAAACCCATGTGCCAGATTTTTTCCGGAAAAATACTTCTCGGCAAGGCGCTATTTTCAGGGGTTTTTCAGAAGTTGTCTGAACACGTCCGTGTTTACAGTCAACAGGCGAGTTCTTCACAGAATGACAATTTGGCGTCCTTGGACTCCAATTGAACAACTAGACCTTGCACCAGCAACTCTCCAACCAGATCTTACACACATTGCTGGAGAGCAAATGGACATCACCAACAGTCTGCAGATCTTTATCTTTGAAAAGAATACATCTCCCGCTCAGTGGAGACCTGCAGCAGTTACTCTGGACGAAGAAGTAAGAAAGACTGATCTTGCAGCAAAAGGACCAATATTACCATCTCCCGCGTGGTAGTAAGCACCTTGACTTGCCAGCTGCGAAGAGATCATTCCAAGCACGAAGCCGCCAAAGTTACCAAGAGCAATAGCTTGCGCAAGAAGAGATGTCGTGTCATCAAAGCATTGAATATCCGGAGACGGAAGAAGTCAACACAGATCAAGAAGCTGTTGACCGGAAGTGATGATGAGGTGTCAGACACCTAGGAAGGACGTCCTACCCTCCAAGTGGCATTTATGATACTTGAGTTTGACTTGATGCCTCTTTCCAAGTCAACTCAAGAAGGCATTAAATGTAGTTGGAGTTAACTTGATGCTTCTTTCCAAGTTTAACTCCACTTTTCTTAAATCATGCATTGTCAGATCCCACTGATTAAGGATGTCTATTTGACTTCCATGATTTGTGGATCTTAGATCTCCACTAAATGTGGATGTCTATTTTGGAGGGATACTTTCATTAAAGTTTACCTTTAGTTTACTTTCAGTCAACTGAAGTAGTTTCCAGTTGACTCTTTGTTTACTTTTAGTTAACTGAAGTAGCTTTCCAGTTAACTGCTTGTTCCCCCTTTTTAGGAATAAATCTTGCTAATTGATTGGCAAGAACTCATTGTTAACTCAAGGAGACTTTTGGGGTTGCCCACCTTTGAGTTCTATAAATAAGAGCCTTGGGCTCACATTTGTTTAACCCTACTTGCTATAAAATTGCTGTTTCATTGTTGCCAACAAGCTTTGGAGTTTAATATTTGTTCACTCTTGGATGAGAGTTCGCTGGATGATTGTAATTGTGCATGATTTCGTGTCTTTGCTTTCCCAACTTTTGTAGTTCGTTGATGAAGCATTGAAGAAGAATATCAGAAGGCGCTTGCGTTTTGATCATCTTATTTGAGTTATGTCTACGTCTTGTGTCTAATAACTTGTTGTCTCATTTCCCTCCTCGGATAGGAGTCCCTCCTCCTTGGATATTTGTTATTGACAGTTATCGTTTGATGTTGTTTAATGTGTTGACTTCCAAGCTATACTTCGGATAGGAGCCCCTCCTCCTTAGCAAGCTCGTTGGCCAAGGCATCGTGATTTTGTTGTTTCTAGTAAACTATTTCTTAAGCTCATACCTCGGATAGGAGTCCCTCCTCCTTGGCAGATCTCAGATCTAGTTTACCGTGCAGAGTGTTTGCTTGTACCAACCTTATCCCGGTGTATACCCGAGAGTTCGGAGCCTCGGTCATATCCTCTGGAGACGGTGAATTCAAGTGATCCAACCATCCCATTCCCGCTCCTTTACCCTCATGCTCTGTTTACCTTGAAGGTATTGGATAGATAGAAGCTAGTTAGTCGTAGTTGAGATCTGCAGAAACCAGAGAAAAGCTTAGCTACGGCGAATTGTGTTTGTGCACCCTTGTGTCCTGCCGCTGAAGCATAAAAAGATAGGAACTTTAGTTAACATTTCCCTTCCCTACGCATTGCTCCCAGCAGAGAGGGACTTCTCCTCTTTAAATAACGAAGAAGTGTTGCAAAACATTTGAAATAGCTGAACGTTTACAATTAGCACTCCAGAGGTGCTAATTTAAACGCCAACAGTTTTCTGGCGCCCACCGTGGGGCAACGAGGCATCAAACTTCAAGAAAAGCTTAACGCTTTTATGTCACGGGAATGATCCTCTGGCATCCAATTGCATGATCCATACAAGAAGCAATGGATGGTAACAACAACAATGCTGGCAAGAGGCGTCCGCCTTCATTACCATGGGGTAATAGTATTGGACCTTTGGCTTTTCAGGTAAATCATGAATTACCTAAAGGGTCAAGGAAACACTTTCCCCAATTTCATGGCGATGGAAGTCAACACCCAGATGAACATTTTGCTGCATTCACAACGGCTTGCGCCATCTTGCATGTGCCACATGAAGACATCGCAGTGCGTCTCTTTGTGGAGACTCTTGTTGGAGATGCTGCCGAGTGGTTCAGTCACCTGAAGCCAGGCATTATTACAAGCTGGGAAATTATGAGCGAGAAGTTTTTGGCGAGATTCAAGCCCGCTGAAGACAATCATATGTTGTTTGCCCAGCTTGCAAATTCAAAGATGGAACACAATGAACACATGAGGGAATTTGTATCAAGATTTAATCGTCTTGTTACAAGAATTTCTTCTACGCTCGATCCATCACCAGAGATCCTGATAAGCTGTTTCATAAATGCTCTTCCATCAGAGATAGCCTTCTTCCTGAAGATGGCAAAGGAAACAGAGTTGAAGAGTGTGCAAGAACACGCCATCATGTTGGAGGATAATATGATCACTTCCGGCTTGATGAAAACAGATTCTATCAGATCTCTAGCTCAGCAACCGTACCAGCCAAAGAGAGACAATCTTCAGCCACGGTTGCCAACACCTCCATCAAGACCAATGATTGAAGCTGCACACAGTGCAGTGTTTTGCTGTTTCCATGACAGTAATGAACATACCGGATCCACATGCCCCGAGAATCTGAGAATGACCCAAATCATGGGATATGCTGAAGCTGCTCCCAGTTCTAGTTTTGTACCAACAAGTTCGAATGTTGTCTTACCACAGACGGACAACTTCGATGGCGACTCCGCAACGGGAAACTTCGAACCCGTTATTAAAGAAGAAAAAGAAGCATACCGTCAGTATTCTCTTGCGATGAATCATGAAAAATTTTCAACGCCTGTGACTACACGTGTTCAACACTTGAAAGCACAGAAAGAAGAGGAAGAAAGATGGAAATCAAACGAAAAGGGTGAAGAGGTGCCTTCCACTTCCAATCCCAGATCTTCACAGAAGAACGCTGTGCCAGTTGCTCAAGAGACGTCTTCAGCAAATTTTGACATCGTAGCTTCCATGATGAAGAACAAGGTACAAATCTCTCAACTGGAATATCTTCAGGACCATCCAGAACAAATAGATCAGATTCTCAATGTTGTGAAGAAGCAGGCTGTGCTCAAGTCGTCTGTTCCAGCAGGAGCAAAGGCTGAAGTACGTCCCAGTAATTATGTAACTCTGGCAGAGATAGAAACTAAAGATCAGAACATTGCTTGTTCTGAAAAAAGACTGCTAGAGGACACAAGGTCATGGACAACACAGTTCGATGGAGGTTGTTCAGATACAAGTTCATAAGCAGGGGAAGTGATCATCTCCCCTAAAGGACAATTGCACTCACCAGTGAAATTGGAATTCACTGAGGCTGAGAAAGAGGTGCTTTTATTAGGCCTCAAAGATGCCAAAGACATGGGAATCAAATTCCTATGTATTAAAGGCGATCTGGAGCTGACTTGTGAGCCGGTCAATGGATATTTTCAGGTCAGCAAAGATCACCTACGGCATTATAGAAATCGAGTTTGGAACTCGATCAACTGGTTTGAAGAGTTCAACATCCCGAGGATGAACTACAACGGAACTAATGCCTCAGGGATATCAACTTTCCCATTTGCATCATATTCTGAATTTTGTCAGAGTACTTTTGCTTGGATATATGAATACCTGAGAATCTTCATTCCAGAGGGATTATCTCCTGTAATTCCCATCAGAAAAGAAGTAAAGCCTTTTAGGCAGAAGCAGCACCGATGGGAGGCTCTTCGCTCTGCCATGAAGCAGGCAATAATTGAAGCATTTCATCCCTTTGGGGATGAGGTGAGTTCTTTGTAAAATAATTTTTCTTTGCTTTAACGTTATGTTGTTATGTTTTTCCCCGTTCAGTGAAGTATTGTCGTGTTTTAGGTGATTTCTTAGATGTTTTGTCGTAGGTGAATAAATTGGGGAACCCAATAAATAAGGTGAACTCTATTTTTAGGTATGTATGGAACCAAAGTCCTGACTCTGTTACCCAACTGATTATATATACTGGTCTACGAAACTTGAGATTCTCGGTTCTCCTATGCCGTAGGTATCCGACATGGTCACCAGACGGAGCCTAATGTTGTACCCAAAATTAATTTTTTGGCATTCTGTATAAATTGAGCTAAATCTTGTTAAAATGCCATGTTAAGTCAGTTTTAGGTCAAACCAATCATAGAATCTTGGTGGGTTTCTATCAAAGAACACACGTGCAAAATTCTGAAAATTTGAAAATTAGGGTTTTTCGCCCCTATTTTTAGGGAAACCCCCGAAAATAGGACCTTCCCAGAAATGATCGAAAATGATTTTGATAGGATTAAAAGACTTCACGATCACATTGGTCAAGTCAGAATCATCAAAAGACATGTTTTACTCTGGTGGGTCTATTTCTATTTTTCAGGAACAAAGTTAGAACCTCTGCAGCCATTAATGGCAGATTGGCCAGTACCAGGTGCTGAAAGCTAACCTTCGAAAGCTTCAACGACACAACCATGGCGGAAAAGGTCCAAAATGATGCTGTTTGATGAAGGGGATTTTCAAAATGAAAAATGCTGAAAATTTATCAAGTCCGATTTTCAAAAATGAAAATTACGAAAACCGATCAAGTCCGAGGAACGCGCCGCCTTGTCGCTAAGAGGAGGCTATGCACCAAATGCCTTAGTCATATTTCCTTCCTCCCAACATCCATAGTCACTCCATGAACGCAGGACATGAAGAAATGGTGATCTTCGACGGAGGAGTTTTCTAAAATTGAAAAAGGTCGAGATTTGACTAACTTTGGAAATGCTACGAAGGAGAAATCATTTCATGAGGAAAAAAAAGCCTTTTTCAAGCAGGGGCGCCCTTGATTCTTAAGGGTCTAATGCAGCCTGATGAATCATCCAAGGCAGTCATCCTCGGCGTTCACCTGTTGGCTTGACAATGAAACAAACAGCTAGATCATCCGATGAATTGATCATAAGCAATTGTCAACGAAGCAAAAAGAGGCAGTTGACGAAGTACCAAGAAACAGTTGTCGAAAGTGAAGATCGAAACAAAAAAAGAGCCTTTTCAAAAGAAAGGCTCCCTTTTTTTTGGACCTCCAGATGTTGATAAACGACAAAAGGCTTCCCAGGATAACTTTCTCAGCCCAAGTAGATCTCGGAAACGCAACTGAAAGCGTAAACATCTGACAGTGTAGTCAACGGATAATCGAGATCAAAGTAGGCAACTTTTTAGACAAAGATAACCATGCTAAAAGACAAAAGAGCTCTTTTCAATGAGGGGCGCCCTTGAATAAAGGAGCCCTAAAATGAAATCCAAGTTTTCTGAAGTCAGTCATCTTTGTTAGAACAGAGCTGGGTACCTGATGAGATATCAAGCGAAATCATCTGACTCTCCGATCAATCAGAAATCCAGATCAAAGCACGAGAGGTCATTTCAAAAGGCTGAAGAACAAAGTTTGAAAATTCACCAAGGCATTAGCAAAAGAGCCTTTTCTTGGAAAAGGCGCCCTTTCTTATGAAGCCCTAAACTCAGCTTTTTACCATCATGCCTCCCAGGCACTCCTCTTCAGGTCAAATCCAGCTCAGCAGTGAATGTGTCAGCATCATCTCAGGATCAACAGATCAAGCCAGATTCAGGATCAAACCGAGGTTGTTCAAGAGAGAAAATAATAAAAAACTTGCAAAAATCAAAAGGGACGCCTTGAAGAAGTCAAAGGTCAAGTTGTTGACTAAAGTCAAGATATTTTGAGCAAAACTTGGCTAAAACACTCCACGATCAGTGGAAATTACCTTTTTGAACTTTAGATCAAGCCAAAATCACTTTTGATCGTGAGTTAGGTCCCCAAACTTGTGGATCTAAGGCTTGAGTCTATGTAATCAAGGTATAAGCATCCCACTTCATTATTTCATTGCAGGTTGATGATCAAGAACAGCCATAAGCTCTCAAGGACACCATTTACAGATCTGGCCAAGGTTTTCATCCGTTCTTCGATATTTCTTGCAGATCTGAAGCAGAAGAAGATTGCTAATCTGAGGTTGGATTCAGAGACGGATTTTCTCAGAGAGTCAGATAAAAACTTCCAATCCATCTTCTGTCTACTTCCTCTCTTCTTGTCTTAGGTTTTCTTGCACATTTCAAAAAGGTGGCAGGTTACATCAGATCAGATCAACTGGGTAGATCCAGCATAATTTTCCAAAGAAACCCATCTTGTCAAATTTCCGAAAATCAGCATACTTGCTGCCCCTATTTTTGGGGGTTTTTCCGAAAAAGTTTCAGAATCAAAATTCTGAGGAACTGGGCTTGTTCAGCATTGAAGCACGAACAAAACCCATGTGCCAGATTTTTTCCGGAAAAATACTTCTCGGCAGGGCGCTATTTTCAGGGGTTTTTCAGAAGTTGTCTGAACACATCCGTGTTTACAGTCAACAGGCGAGTTCTTCTTCACAGAATGACAATTTGGCGTCCTTGGGCTCCAATTGAACAACCAGACCTTGCACCAGCAACTCTCCAACCAGATCTTACACACATTGTTGGAGAGCAAACGGACATCATCAGCAGTCTACGGATCTTTATCTTTGAAAAGAATACATGTCCCGCTCAGTGGAGACCTGCAGCAATTACTCTGGACGAAGAAGAAAGAAAGACTGATCTTGCAGCAAAAGACCAATATTACCACCTCCCGCGTGGCAGTAAGCACCTTGGCTTGCCAAATGCGAAGAGGTCATTCTAAGCATGGAGCCGCCAAAAGTTACCAAGAGCAACAACTTGCACAAGAAGAGGAGATGGCGTGTCATCAAAACATTGACTATCCGAAAACAGAAGAAGTCGACACATGAATCAAGGAGCTGTTGACCGGAAGTGGTGATGAGGTGTCAGACAGCTAGGAAGGACGTCCTACCCTCCAAGTGGCATTTATGATACTTGAGTTTGACTTGATGCTTCTTTCCAAGTCAACTCAAGATGACATTAAATGTAGTTGGAGTTAACTTGATGTTTCTTTCCAAGTTTAACTCCATATTCCTTAAATCATGCATTGTCAGATCCCACTGATTAAGGATGTCTAATTGGCTTCCATGATTTGTGGATCTTAGATCTCCACTAAATGTGGATGTCTATTTTGGAGGGATACTTTTCATTTAAGTTCACCTTTAGTTTACCTTCTTTCAATCAACTCGGGCGGAAGTTTCCAGCTGACTTTGAAAGTTGACTTCTCTTCACCAATCAAGTAGTTTCTTCAGCTTAATTGCTTGTTCCTCTTTAGGAATAAATCTTTGCTAATTGATTGGCAAGAACTCATTGTTAACTCAAGGAGATTTTGGGGTTGCCCACCCTTTGAGTTCTATAAAATAAGAGCCTTGGGCTCATTATTTGTTTAATCCCTTTGATTTGCTATGCAAAATTGCTGCGCCATTGTTGCCAACAAGCTTTGAAAGCGAATATTTGTTCACTCTTGGATGAGAGCTCGTTGGATGATTGTAATTGTGCATGATTTCGTGCCTTTGCTTTCCCAACTTTTGTAGTTCGTTGATGAAGCATTGAAGAAGAATATCAGAAGGCGCTTGCATTTTGATCATCTTATTTGAGTTATGTCTACGTCTTGTGTCTAATAACTTGTTGTCTCATTTCCCTCCTCGGATAGGAGTCCCTCCTCCTTGGATATTTGTTATTGACAGTTATCGTTTGATGTTGTTTAATGTGTTGACTTCCAAGCTATACTTCGGATAGGAGCCCCTCCTCCTTAGCAAGCTCGTTGGCCAAGGCATCGTGATTTTGTTGTTTCTAGTAAACTATTTCTTAAGCTCATACCTCGGATAGGAGTCCCTCCTCCTTGGCAGATCTCAGATCTAGTTTACCGTGTAGAGTGTTTGCTTGTACCAACCTTATCCCGGTGTATACCCGAGAGTTCAGAGCCTCGGTCATATTCTCTGGAGACGGCGAATTCAGGTGATCCAACCATCCCATTCCCGCTCCTTTACCCTCATGCTCTGTTTACCTTGAAGGTATT
>VDFB02365811.1:0-67052 GCA_007258455.2 Sequoia sempervirens | reverse complement strand
TATGTCACTAATTGTCTTAATTAAATAAATTGATTAATTAATTTAATTAATTAATCTTATCTTCTAAATTAAATAATTAAATTTAATTATTTAATTATCAATTTAATATTCCTCTCATTTTAAATAAATTAAATTATTTAAAATGTCATCATAATCTTAACTATCAGTCCATTTTGATAAATAATCTAAAAAAGATTATTTATTATCTCATAAAAACCATAATTTGAATTATCTTAATTCAAATTAGTAAATAATCTTCCAAAAATCAAGTAATCGGGCAGATTCTTGATTTTCCAAATATGATCTTTAGTCCAAATCTTATCTTCTTGATTTTTCAAATCTCACAAATCAGGCAATCTTATCTTCTTTATTTTTCAAAAATCTTTATTTTCTAATTAATTTGTCTCATTTATTCTCCACCGCCGATCCGATTATCTGAGATTTTATTCTAACCATTCGATTAAGGATTTTTCCCTAACCCTAATTAGGGATTCTTAGGTTTGATCTAGACCTCTCATTTTAGGTTCTCATCATCAATTAATCTCGTCCATCCATTCGAAATGGCATTTTCTATAAAATGGCATTTTCCTCTCATTTTTTGATTACACAAACACACACACATAATATAGGCATTTCACTTTTACACTTGCATTCTTAGATTTCTCATAGCATTTATTGTTGTCATTTTGATCAAATCTTAATATTGTTTAGGCATAGGCATTTTCACTTGTATTGACATTGTCATAGGCATAGGTATTTAGATTTTAAGTAAATCCTTCAAAACTTGCTTTAGTCTTGTCTCTTGTCATAATTGCTCATACACAAATCTGAGGACATCTTTATTTACTGCAAGCTAGGAGGTGTAATGAAGGTGAACCATGGAAGATGGAAAATTCTGGAGATATAATTACCTTTCGTTTTCATTGTATTCCTTTGTGCTTCGTTATTTTCAATGGATTTTGATGTTATTGATCTAACCATCTAACAATCTATTTTTCCCTTGATTACAATGTGATTGAATTATTTAGTGTTCTAGATAAAAAAATTCCTTAATTATTAATTCACCAATTGCATCAATAATTAGTGTAGATGAAGATTATAGAGTATAGTACTCTAAGAATGCACGTGTGTGAACTCCTCAACCATATTTAACTTGTTGATGGTGATCTTGATGAGCTATGCCTACTTTTCAATCCAAAGCTCGCTTGGTAGTATCCCTTCACTTAACAATTATAATGATGGAACTAAAATATTTATGTCAATTTTTATTTAGTTATGCATTTATTTTCATGTAGTGATTTAACATAATTATATATCAAAAAGTGTTATACTATTATGTTAAGTTTAGTTGGTGATTTGGTGTTTTTTTTATTGATTTTATATTATTTTGTATCTATTTTTATATATATTTATACACATTTGCATATATTTATCATTTACACATCATTTATTAGTCTACATTTGCATCCATGTCTAAACATTCATTGGTTGCATCCTAAGTTGATCCCAAGTGGTCTAAGTCAGTCCTTGATTTTAAAATTCAAATTTTAATTTTAAAACTCAATTTCTTATAATAATAATAATTATAAGTCAACCTAGTACACATTTACTATGTTTTATATGTAAACACATTCATTTTTACAGCTAATCCATATGCAAATATATACTAGTTAGACACATAAACAAGAAGAAAAAATAAATAAAGCACATTATTCTTTTTAAGGGAGAAAAAATATTAATCTATATCAAAAACACATAAGCCACTTACAAGTTTATGCATGTTTTCTCCCATCACTCACTTAAATTTAAGTTTGATCCAAACAGGGGTTGACCTAAGAAAACTTGACCTTAGCAATATGATAATCTCCACTAAGATGTTTGTAAACACCACCTTGAAAATTTCAAACATAGGGAAGGAAAACACAAATATTTTTTATCAAATTATGGTCTTATGTAATAGTTCATCTCTCCACAATATATCATTAATTCTTCATCATTGTTCTAAAGGCTAAGAGTTCCTATCATTCTTATTTAATTTTATAATAATTATTACAGTTATATCAAAGATTAATTGTTAGTTAATTAAATCTAAGTTAATTACATGATTAAAGAGAATTATTTAATTAACCTAGATTTAAGTAAAAGGGATTTTGTTCCCTAACATTTTGATGAACATGTTTTCTCCTACACCTTTGTAGGTTTATCCTTATTTTTGGATTTCTTTATCATATTTCATATATCCTAAGGTTTTATAATCCTCTTTGTTGGGACTTCATAATTACATCTTTTATTTTAGGGTTTGATATTCATATGGTGACTTTAATTTCACTTTCCCTACTCACCCTTGTATTTTCCTTAGGATTTCATATTTCAAATTTGAAAGTGATTTGTGTTGCCTTCTTTATTCACCTCTCATAGCTATATTACTTTTTTGGGCCATAGGATACTCAAGCCCTTAATATTCCTTTGAATGCTCATCTTAATCCTACTATGGCTACCTAATCAAATTGAAAATGAGGTATTTTCAAATATTCATGTAGTTAAGAAAAATCCTCCTTAGGTTGTTAATTATTCCACAAATACATACTAAATTAACCTATTTTTCTTTTAAATATAAAATATTAATTAAGCAAATTTTCCTTTAGATTTATTATGTACTCATTATAGTTTTAACATTAACGTGTTTATAACACATATAATGGAAAAATGAGTTTAACCAAAACTAATGGAAACCTAGGCCTTTGAAAACCAAACAACACTACGATTTCTAGAAGGAAATCAAAAAAATAATAAACTCATCAACAAGATGATCTTTTCCAAGTGCACTAGGAATTTTGGGAAACCACCTTCCTAACATAGGCGACATACACTAATCTTGTAAACATCAAATAAATGAAACAACATATGTATTATCTAAGATTCCAATCTTACAATCCTCATTAAAAGGAAACAAAGCTTTAAATATATACAATCTAAACAAAAAAAATTAAGTTCAAAGAAGTCAAATGTGTGAATCAATGGACAATAGAAACCCCCCAATCGATACACTATTCTATTCAGATGTGTTTCCTATCATTTCACTTGCCTCATCCCAATCACTCGAGCTCTTTTTATGGTGTCATTGTTTTTGTCTTCATCTTGCTCAATCCTCTCCAAGGACCATTTCCTAAAAGCAATAACTTGGAATCAGATTTTTCCAATAACCATTACCCTCTATTTTTTTTTCCAAAACCTACACCAATCGCTCAACCTTCTTTTCTCTTTTTTTCCAAGATTATGTGTAACTATCATAGCTATGTTGTTTTTACAATGATAAAGGAAGAATAAGCTTCTTGACACCACCTAGATATCAACACATGTCACAAGGAAAACAAATGAACAATAACCAACAACCAAAATACAAAACCACACAACCAAAACTAAAATTGTAAACCAAAACTAGAAGGATCGATTCCCTTACATTAGGCTCCCCGAGGGCCTTTTTTGTGAGTATAGCTCACAAAGGGAGTTGGGTAGTAGGACCACCCTTCCAATTTTGAGACACTTGCAACATATCACCTTATGATTATAAATGATAAGCCACAACCATTATTTCTTTCTTTTCTTCCAATATTTGGCTGGAATAGTTCCCCCATACATTAAACTTCTCTTCCCAAATACACTCTTCATGCTTTTTCCATTAGTTGTCTTCATATTATCCCAAATCATCAGAATAATTAACCCCTCTTGACTTATTGCTCTCCAAGTAAAATTGTTGTTTCCACACCTCATCTCATTATCTACAACATATTTTTCCTACTCTCCAGATAGCCTCTCATTGTTGCATCTTTCCCATTATTTTTGAATTTCCCTCAAACAATAATTATCACCAACATTAGTTTGAACAAAACTCAAGAAATTAATGATGGTGTTTAAAATGTGTCTTGCCTCCTCTACTGCTCCATGTTTGTTTTTTGCATACCTCTCCACTATAATCACTACATATTCATGAGAATTATCTTCAACTATACCCAAGGGGTTTTAAAATTGATATATTACCTCACCATTGGAGGCTACAATATTTGTTTGACCTCCTGTCAATACAAGCCACTCTATCTCAACAACCTCAATTTGAAGAGCTAGGTCATCTTCCATATTCTCTTTTGTTATCTCTGTGCGCTTTGTCCATATATATTCTTGCCCATATATTCATCTTGGCATTATTTTTTTGAACTCTCCTATATTTTTGTATTCTTGATAATACCAATAGCTTCCTCAACTTCACATTCATTTATGTCAACACATGTTGGTGGCTTTCTAACCTACAAATCAACACTATTTACATCTGTGCAACATTTAGGAAAATAATAGATCCCCTCCTTGGTTGCTACTGCAACTTCCTTTGTCTCCTTTCCATTTATAAACTATTTTCCTCTTATTAACATCACCTTACTACTATTGCTATGAATATCCTCTTTTGTTTCTTGGAAGGGAAATAAGGCATGTTTGGGACCATCTTTCTCAAAACTGTAGGTGTTATTTCACCCATCATGTATGGCTTTTCAGTTAGATTGTTAAGGTCTACCAAGCAGCACATGAAACATATCCATAGGCATGATATCATACACAATACTATCCTTATATCTTTCTATTTGAAATTCAACGAAATCTTTCTCATCAACCAACAACTAATAATCTTTTTGTAACAAAGAAAATTTACATGGTGTAGGATGTTTAGTTCTATTAGATCTAGCTTATCCACCATTTCAACAACCATAATATTATCAGTACTACCATTGTCTATAATAATCTTACAACACTTACCTTTAGCTTTGCATTTCATCTTGAATATATATTTCCTTTGTACAAGTTCATGATTCTCCTTAGGTGATTTTAATAACACTCTCTTGAACAACAAAGACTCTCTAGACTTTGGTTCCTCATTGTGATGAGTAGGTGATCCCACACTTTCTTGATCTACTTGCACGATATAATTGCTCCTTTATGGCCTTGTTTGAACTTCTCTTGAGAATTTTGAACACTCCCAACTCTTATGACTAGCATATTAATTGCATTTGAAATATTTACCAAGAAAACCTCTTCCTCTTCCTTGATAACCACCTCTACTAAAAGATCTTCCTCCTTTATTTTGACATCTTCTTTCTTGATTAAATGGACTACTAGAACTAATATCCCCTAGATCTTAATGGTGTTGCTATCCTTTCCCCCTAAAGCCTCATCCTCTACCTCATCCTTGCTGATTTTTCTTCCTCATAAGCTTCTCTTCTTCCTTAATGGAAAACTGATAAACCTCCTCAAGAGTTCTTGAAGACATGAGAATTAGCTCATCTTTCAAAATATATTTCAACCCATTTAGATATCTTTCCACCTTTTCCAAATCCTCTTCACTATGGCCTGACCGAATCACCAACTTATAAAACTCTTTCGTATATTATTTTACTAACATATCCTTTTTCTTGAGATTCTACAATCTTCAGTAAAGATTGGTTTGATAGTTTGACAAAAGGAACTTCATATTCAATTTGGAAACCATCCTATCCCATGAGGTTATCTTTTCCTTGTTTCTCTTTCATCTTTCAAATTGTACATAGTCTGACCACATTTTCACATAGCCTTTAAGCCTTGTATAGGAAAACTTCACTTTTATTTAGTTTGCAACTCCTTCATACTCAAAATATTTATCTAAATCATTGATCCAATCAATGACCTCTTCCCCATTCAAGCTTCCAGAATACTTGGGGACCTCTATTCTTGGTTTTTTTCCCACATTCATCACCCCTTTTATCAATATTTCTTCCACTCCTTTTGGTTCTTCTTGAGCTTTGTCCTTAATTTTTGGTTGTTCTTCTTTTGCAACTTCACTCACATCATTAACAATGATTCCCATTCATTGTGTGTGTTCTATGGCATCCAACCTTGCCAACAAGTTTTGCAACATCTCCAAAATTCCTTCTTCATGGCCTCTTCAACCACCACCTCGAGCACCTCCTCATCTCATTATTCTTGGTGGCATTCTGCCCACTTCCCAAACTCCCAATATCTTACTACTCTACTACCAAAAACTAAAGGAAAACTAAGTTTTACCAAAACTAATAGCAATCTGGGCTTTTGTAAACTCAACAACAACACTATGAGCTCCAAAAGGCAATCAAAAAAGCAACAATCACATTGACAAGATGATCTCTTTCCAAGTACGCTAGGAATTTTGGAAAACCACCTTCCTCACATAGGTGATAGACACTAATTTTGTAAACAATTAGTAAATGAAACAACATATGTATTATCTAAGATTCTAGGCCTACAATCCTCATTACAAGGAAATATAGCTTTAAATATATATAAATTTTATCAAACAAAACTAAGTTCAAAGAAGTAAAATTCCTAAATCAATGGAAAACATAAACCCCCCAATCAATACACTATTCTATCTAGTTATGTTTTCAATCACTTCACTTGCCTCATCCCAATCACTCAGGCTCTTTTTATGGTGTTGTTTTTGTATTCATCTTTCCTTGTCCTCTCCAATAACCATTCCTTGGTAGAAATCACTTAGAATCATATTTTTCCAATAACCATCACCCTATTTTTTCTTCCAAAACCTACACCAATTGCTCAACCTTCTTTTCTCTATTTTCCTAGACTATGTGTAATTTCCATAACTATCTTTTTTTTTACAACAAGAAGGGAAGAATAAGATTCTTAATGCCACTTAGAGATAGACTCATGTCAAAAGGAAAAAAAAGGAACAAGAATTGATAGCCAAAAGCCAAAACAAAAAAAACAAAACTGAAATTGCAAACCAAAAGTGGAAGGATTGATGCCCCTCCATCAACATAATTGACATATATCCAACTTAAATTGTGGCACCAAGTACTATATATTACTTAGTAAATTGTATCCACTTAAAAGTGATAGCTTCCTAACCTTATCAATCCATGGAAATATAGGTAACTATTTCATGTACTTACATTCTTGTACTACATAAGGTAAGTTACTAATAACACACTAAATCCCTAGAGTGCCTCCTATAGATATCCCAAATTCTAAGAATTGGAGAATTTTTCATAGTTCATATATTTTTTCTATTAGTTGGTCCTCTTTGGTTATTTTTTCCATAACTTTTATTATGATTATAAATCAAATGATAAAAATGAAATTAATGTCTATAATAATCCTCTTTAATTCATCAATTATACCTACTTAAATTTATACGGTTGAACAAATTATACTTATGTTTTGATAACAACAATAATGCTTGGTTTCCCTTTCTAATTTTTTTTAAAAAAATAATACACATAGTTAAGTTTCATTTCCAAAGAATAAATTAGTAAAGATTTATCACAACCTATTTATGACTTATCATAATCATATCACTAGTTAATCACTTAAGAAGACTACTTGTAACTTACATCTTTAATCATGTATAAATATTTACTCTTTTTAATAAAAGGGGTAAAAATTTAATAACTCAAGAGATCAACATACAAACCAAACTAAGATATAATCCAACCATTCCAGAGGGAAAATCCCAACCAATCAAACCTACCAACACAATCACTGGTAGATCAACCATCCATATCCTTAATAATCAACCTATCCAAACATTGAGCATGATTACGGGGTAAAGTATCCCAGCTATCTACCACACACCGGAAACCTATATTCTTAGAAGCCCATTTAGCCAAACAATCAACGAGATATGGACAAAGGAGGCTAAATCCAACAAGGAGCTCAATTGAACAATCTTCTTAGTCACCAAAACCAATTTCCAATTACCACCATCTACTAACCGACCATTTATCATGTTAATCATAATTTGTGAATCCACAAATCATCCTATGCCAACTAAGTATGCAAGCCCTTTCCAGAGCTGTAAGGGGTAAAAGCACAAACCCATGTCACACTTTATAAAGGAATCAACCAACAACAATTTTTTTTTTGAACTTTGACCACATAAAAGTGGTATTTATGTTTTGAATTTCAAAATGATGTAAAATAATGAAATGTAGAACTTTTGATGAAGTTTATTCCTATAATTTTTCATACTTTTTAAAAATTGTTTTCATTATTTTTTTTATCAATTTAAGAATAGATTTTGGAATGCTAAAAATTTTAGAAAAAAGTGGCATTCACAGAACATCAAGAAACAAATTGAAAAAAACTTTATTTTTCTTGAATTTTTTTCTCCAAATAGGTAACTTCAATATCTAGTGCATGGAAAATAAAATCAAATTTTGATGTATATTTTTCTCGTAATAATGTTTTAAAGTCAAACTTGTCATAATTTGATAGTTTTCATGGGACGTCAACTATTGTCTATTTTTTAAATCATTTTCAAAAAAAAAATTATACCCTTTTAAAGACGACTCTCTCCCCTAGTGCACCATATATTATTTTTTTTTAAAATATTATGTTTTACTATTTTTTAAAATTTCTAATCAGCCTATTTTTTAACTTTAACAACCTACTTGCATTATTTTAAAAATAAAATATTAAAACTAATCAAAATATTAAAAATATTACATATTCAAATTCACCACTCTGTGTTCTACAAAAGGTTTTTTTTTTATAAAAAAAACATCATTCTGACTAAAAAAATACTTAGTTGAAGTTGAAAGTTTCAGAAAATTCTAAAAAAAGTTGAGTTGGTTGCCAATTGGGATGCCACATAGATAGTTTCAGTAGAAAGGGTTTTGATTGAAACCCTTTCTATAGAAACTTCACACATAAAATAAGCCAATTTCAAAGTAGAAAAGGGATTATTTTTTTTGGATTCAGCCGAAACCCTGTGTGCCATGTATAGGCCACATGGTTTCAATCGAAATCTATTTCACTGAAATTTTTCTAACTAAAAATGTTTCACTTGGAACTATTTATTTGGCCAAAAGTGTGACATAGCTTTGTGATAGAAAAAACTTCCATCAAATTATTAATGGGTTGCCCTTTATATATAGAGAAGAGGAAAATCTTATTACCCAAACTATCTAACTCAACTCCATTAATCTTGGCATGCCCAAGATTTATCCTAGAAGAGCCATCTATATTTATCTTTAAAACACCAAAGGGATGAGACCATTTTCCATCCCTCTATGTTTCCCTTCTAGTATGCTAACTCCTTCCTAATAAAGAATGCCTTGAGCCATTTTCATATAAACCAAACCTCCTTATTAAATAAACATCACTAATCTCCAAAGGGATAGACACATTGCATTTATACCTCATCATTTCTTGAACCATACCAATGATTCTTCACCAAAGCTACTAGGCCACCAAATTCTTTCTCTAAAAAATTCCATGATTTCTTTCCAACCAAATCTACCAAAGAATAAAAATTGGGCCAATGCTTCACACCGCCTGAAGGAAGAAGGCCTTAGTTGAAGACCTCCACAAACTCCTCCAAAAATTGACTAGAGATAAAGAATGAACATGGGTTGCTTCCATACATCCCACCATAATTTCCAAATATTCCTAGAGAACAAACACTAAAATAATAAATGAGAAGTATTTTCTTCAATATTTCCACAAAGGATGCAAATAGACAACCCCTAAAACCCTCTTTTTTGGAGGTTATCCTAGGTGAGGCATTGATTCCAAGGAACTAGCCAAAAAAATAAGTTACATTTGGGCCAAGAAAATTTATACCAAAATGTTTTCTACCATGACACTTCCATTCTCCCATATTTCTAAAATTTAGCTCCTTATATCCAAAGTCCACTAAAAACACCCCTCTAGGGTCGATAATCTAGGCCATAGTATCTCTTCCCCTCAAAGATATAAAAAATATACAAACTAAAATACCTCTTAACTCTTCTTGATTATTAGCAAAGCCAACAATCAACCATTCTGAGGGATCTTTCCATCAAAACACCTCCACTTGCCCCAATCTTTAGATGACTTTAAAAACTTCAACTCGAGTCCATCCAACCTCCAAAAAAATTTGACCTGGAGCTTATAAATGAGGGTACATGGACATGATAGGAGGAAAACCATCCCAAGAATCATACCAGAAAAGATAATTTGATCCCCTATTGTAAATCCAAAACAATCTCTTCTTAATCAAGTTGGCACCCATTTTTAGTGTGTCCCAAATCATAGATCCCTTAACAAGCAAGCTAGCTCTTGGAACATCTTATAGCACTACCCCCTTAAATACTTGGAGGAGAGAATCTTGGACCAAGCTTGGTCTTGACTATTACACAACCACTAAAATAGTTTAGTAGCCAAGACCTTACTAGTGAGATAATCTTACCTCAACCCAAGTCCACCCTCCTCCTTTGGTTTACAAATAGTCTCCCACCTAACCAAAATCCACTTCAAAGATTCCAAATTTCCATCCCATAGAAATTTACTTTCTAAAGTATCAAGTTCCTTAATGAAACACCAAGGAGCAACTTGGACTAAGCACCTGAGATAGGAAGAGCTTGGACTACATCCTTCAACAACAGAACCCTCCTTGCAAAGGAGAGCCACCTATGGTCCAATAGCTAACTTTCACTTGGAACCTATCCAACACATTCTACTAGGTCCCCTTAGGTAAAGATCCAACCAAGAGGGAAATGCCAGGGTACACCAAAGGAAGAGCTCCAATTTGAAATCTAATAACTTGAGCAATCCTTTGGTGAATGAGAAGATGGGTAATGAAAAAAATATGGAGGATTTAACTACATTAATTTGTTCACCCAAGGCCACAAGATAAATATTCAACACTTGTTTGAAGTTGGAAGCATCTCTAACCTTGGAAATTCCCATCAACACAATATCATCAACAAATTGCAAATGTTATTGAGATGGAAGTTCATTTCCTCAACACCAACCTTGAATACAACATTGACTTACATGAGATTTAAGGACCCTTCCCAAACCCTCAACCAAAAAACTAAATAAGGTGACAAAGGATCTCCCTACCAGGGACCTCTTGAAGCACCAAAAAATGAAGAAGGGTAAAAGGCTCACCATTAATAAGCATAGAAAACAAGAAAGAAGTAACACAACTCATTACCCAGTTAACCCAGGCATCACAAAAACCAAATGCTAACAAAAATTTATGAATGAATGACCATTTGACTTGATTATAATCTTTGGCCATATCAAGTTTGATAAACATAGGCTTATCTCTTCAAGTTTCCATGGAATGGATGACCTTCACAACAATGACCACACTATCCAAGATTGTTCTATCTGCTACAAAAGCACCTTGCTCTTCTAAGATAAGCTTTCTAATCCAATGCTTAAGCATCTCCACAATAACCTTAGATAGAGTCTTTTGGCCTTGATTGAACTAAAAATTAAATTTGTATTCCTATCTATGAATGGTGATCCTAGACCTGCACAAACATGAAGAAAAAACACACAATTAGTCCCAAATGTAAGTTAGAAACATCATTCCCCATGAAATTCATTTGAAACATAAAAAAAGAAATAATATGAACACAATGAAAAAGCTATTAAATCCTATTTAAATTATCAAACTCTCAATCCAGTGGGGCAATTGGTGCCATTTTGATGTGGAAAATGGCCCTTTCCCAATTCCTTGCAAGCTTGAATGATGATTGATGAAGATTTGATGCTCCTTGGTGGAATTCCAGCATAACCTAGCTATGAAACTTGAAAAAAACTATGAACAATGGATGAACAATGGATGAACAAATTCAAAATCTCAAGATAATGAGTTTGCATAAACTAGTGTATCCAAAATCCAAATGAGAGCCTCTTATTTATAGATGAGAATGATGGAGTATGAGGAAAAATGGATGAATGTGGGATAAAAGACCAACCAATAGCATAAAGCCACTTGTCAACATGTGAGTGGACAAAGGTGGAGCACATTTTGGTCATTATGCAATTAAATGCAATTAGGTGGAATTTCAAAATTGATGAAATGACAAGTTGGAGGGAGAAGAAAATGAAGTTAATGCCACTTGGCTTAAGGAAAAGGACATGTAAGAAAATTAAATGCCTTGTTGGATGTACAAACCCTTTTAGAGGGGTTCTTCAAACTTGGAGAATATTCCCATTTTGATGCCTTTTTTAAAGTAATTAGAGATTTAATAAATCAATTGAAATGATTTGCATGAGCAAGTTGCAAAAGCTAGAGGATTTGATGGATTAAGATTAGGATTAAACAAGATTTGATTAATTCAAAGGGAGATTAGTTGATTTGACAATTTGATTTAGATTTTTAAATTAATTTAAATCAAAATGAGAGGAATAATGATTTTAGACTTAATTAAACAAAGTTTGATCTATTTAATTAAAAGAGGATGGTGTTAGACTTAATCAAATAAATGTTAATTTATTTAATTAAAGGAGATGAATTTACAGGTTAATTAAATAAAATTGATTTATTTAATTAAGAGATGAAATATGATGAATTTAATCAAATAAATATTATTTGATTAAATGGTTAGTAAAGGAGATGATTCAGGACAAACTGGTGTTAGTAAAATTAGGATCGGGTGCATGTATATTTTGTGTCTACATTTTTAACCTCTTTGAAGCAATGTACCTGCTACATTGGTTCAAAGAATAACCCCGTCGTGATCAAAATTTAAAAAAAAATGATTTTTTTTTCAAATGCTCAAGCAGAAAGAAGTATACCAGTACAATGCCCCTTGAGAGATCAAGCGAAAAGTTTGATTTGAGTGTCAATCTCGTGACAAAGAGGTTCAAGATTAGAAAGCCTGAATGTTTGACCTAGATAGATCTAATGATGTAGACAATTCATCGGCCATGGGTAACCTCATATATAGTTTGATATATATTACACACACTTGATACTGATTTGTACCATGACAGTTATTTTATTGATGATATGATTCAATTTATGAGATGTCCTATTTTATTTATTTATGATGGATGGATGGATGTATTTCTTTTTCATTATATTTTCTATGCATTTTTTACATATATGGATGATATGGTGATGTGATTATGATGTGATGATTCATGTATGATTATGTAATGGATGCAAATGTGTGGTTTATGAGATGCTTAGAATAACCAATCCATACTATGATGATGAAATACAATGCCTATGAGATGATTAGTGTTTCCTATATGAAATGATATGTTGCATGCCAATGGTTTGTGGATGTAGGATGGATGCATTAGCAATGATTTTGATTAATTGTCATGGTACCATGTTAGCACGAAAAGAAGAAATAAAAAATAAGATCCAAAAAGCCTACCTTATTAGAGATGATGATGATTATTATTATTATTATTATTTGCTTATCAAAAATTGGGATTTTAAAAGAACTATTTACCTTATGTTTGATAATACACATAGGTACGATGCATCAAGGTATAAAGAACTAGGATGACATTTCACCTAGTATGATGGACTTTGAATCGATAATCAGATAGGAGTACCTTTGTTCATACCTAACATATGAAACCTTATTTAAAATGAAGTTAAGATATTCCAAACATCTCATACCAAAACATAGAAAGGAAATCCTTCCTATATGGTAAACAAGACACCTAAAACACCCTCCCTACAAGCCAAACAAAGTATGCATGACCAAGGTTATATTACAAGAACATCCAACAAGCATAGTAGATAAAAAGATAATGATCATTGCCCATTCCCTTCTCTCTAAATCACTTTGTTTAGACATCATCGAGAGGTCGTTGGAATGAACGCAATAAGATAAGTCAAAATACAAAGATCAAGTAAACAAACAAGCTAATGTTCTTCATACCGCTAGCCAAGACTAAACTATAGTGATGCCTAATGTTGATGTCCATTGTAGGAAGGATGCATCCTAGGACATGATGTTATCAAATGATTTGGGACAAACTGGATAATGGTCTATTAGTACCAAGAGTTCACCAACTTGTTTACTTACTGACCTAGACTTGAGACTTTGAAATTTTTCAGTTTCCACTTTGTAACTTGCTAGACTTGTTTCTGATTGTTTCACCAAATGTTGAGGGTGATGATTGATTTATTATGAGTGGATGTTTATTGAAAGTGATCATGAGATGGGGATGGATGGACTTTTTTTTTGGTTTTTTGAATTTTTTTGGATTTTGAGATGTTTTGAGGTTGTTTTTGGTATTTCAATATGTTTTACAAATGTTTTGGTTTTCAAAATTTCCAACATTTTTGTGTTTTATGAGATTTTATGAATGTTTTTGGATTTTGTGTCTCGAGGGCTAATCGAAGATTAACCTTGCCTACATTTAAGCTTAGAGACCATGTAGTTTGGATACCATGTTTTTGATCTTTTCTATTTTTTGAC
Source organism: Sequoia sempervirens (assembly GCA_007258455.2). Taxonomy (NCBI): domain Eukaryota; kingdom Viridiplantae; phylum Streptophyta; class Pinopsida; order Cupressales; family Cupressaceae; genus Sequoia; species Sequoia sempervirens. The sequence goes on along the minus strand of VDFB02365811.1, from coordinate 52,806 downwards.
TTGTTTTTGGATTTTGATATGATTTTGGATGTTATTGGATTTTCATATGATTTTGACAATTTGGATATGGATATGTGTGATGATATCAGTACTCTATTTTAGGATTTTGTTGAAAACCAAGCTAAGGTTGATTGATCTGATTGATGGATTGATGATGATAACATTGTTGAGGATACACAACAATGCAAGGATAGTGTTAAGTGACACACGGATTAAGATGGATATCCCAAGATGATGAGGGATTGATTGGATTTGATTGATCAAGATTTTGAAGCTTGATTCGGAACAAAATTTGTTTGAATAATTTATTGTGACATTGATGTGCAAATTAGATGCAATTGATATTGATTTTATGGATTGATGTCCAATGAAAGATAAATCTTGATAAGGAACATCTTCTCGTCAAAATGTGTCATGGGCTAGTGATTTGGATTTTAGCTCACAAATGCTTGACCAATTTGATTTTATGTTTTCCAATGTTCAAATCACCACATAAGTTGGAAGATATAGATTGAGATTTATTATCAAAGAAAGATGTACAGATTTTCCCCTAGTGTCTAGCAATGTATGGAATGCCATGGGTGGATGCTTGGATAGGTGTATGGTTGGATGGATATAGTAAGAACACAAAGTATGCCAAGGATTATCTTGTGATAAGTTGTTCGAATAAATAATTCTCATCTGGATAATGCTTAATGGCTTATATAATGTTGGGTAGGTCAGGATTAATGAAAATGACCCATGGCAAGATGTTTACCATAAGTAGGTGTAAAGTGTGCACCAAGATTTTATCAAGATCAAGATAATGTAGATAGATGGCAATGGGTTGGATAAATGGTTCATGGATAAATGGATTTATTATGGATAAGATAGATGGAATGTTGGATTTATTATGGATGGGATGAGATGCCTTCACCTGAATTTGCACACGCAGATGCTCAATTCTACACATGACGCCAGTTTTCCAAGTTCTCATCATGGTACCCGCCCAAAGTGCCACCATAGTGGTTTTCACTGGATAACAATTTTTTTTCTTTACTATTTTCAATCCTTTTTTGATTTTTTTTTGGATTTTCATTTTTTTATTTATTTTTGTATTTTTTTGTAAAACATTTTAAGCTCATGTTGAACCACCTGATGGTGTCGATGTAGATGCTTTTTTCATAATGTGCCATTGATATCTTGCTTGAAGAAGTTTTTTTGATAAGATACATGCACTTGAATGCAACTTTTGAGATTCCTAATCTACTTTGTTGATACCAGAGTTAACTATATATTTGTGCTCACATTGTAATAGGATTCATTCTAAATCCTTATAATGAAGGGCCATTTCCACCACATGGTCAATGTGAGAATTGGATATCATGCATGGAGGTGTGGATTGTACACCACTTGGGAAGCCTACTTTTTCCTTTGTGGACATCTTTGATGGATACTTTTCCCATTTTTTATTTTTCCCCATAGTTTCTTTGACTCATGGAGTTTGATAGGGACAATCTTTCTTTGTATTTTTTGGTATCCATGTGTATTTGATTTGTCCATTATGCTTCCCAACTTATTTTTCTTTGATAGCATTCTTTGTGTTTTGATTCAAATATTTGGTTTGATTTTGGTCCCAATTCATGGACGAGGTGATGGCTGGATGAAGATTCATGACATGGCCGGTTGTAGTATTGGAATCGGTTTCATCATATGGATTCTTCATGCTCCCTATGTTGATGTTTGCTTGAGACATAGTTTCTCCCAATATGGTGGCAGTAGCATCTTTGTTCTTTGATTTTGCATGTTTTGAGATGTCTTGTTCAATAAGTATTCTTTGATAAATGACCACTACAAATGGTGTTATTTCAATTTGTTGTTTTGTTGACTCTAGAATATCCTATTATGTTTGACCTATTTCCTTGACTAGAAAATGTTGGATATCTTCATACATGATGTCCTTAGTCTGAATTTGGGATATATCTGACCCTGATGTTGACAACTCAGTTTAATTGTAGGAGTCAATAACCTGCTCTTTTTGTGTAATAATGTTAGAAGTAAAGGAATCATGTTCTGAATGAAGATCATTTGCATGTCCATCCAAAGAAAGCATATCATGGGTAGATGGAGAAGTATGGTGCTATGTGGATGTGATCATCATTTGTGAAATCTTGTATAGATAGGATATTTTCCATTAGATCATTGTAGTAGCTTGGAGATATGAATTCTTGATCTTGATTAATTTTGAAATTGCTTTCAACATGCTTTGGATCAAGTTCTTGACATAGGTCAGTTTCAAAGGATGGATTACTTACAAAGGGTTCTTGGATATCTTTATTAGGCATAGGAAGTGGCTCAATATCCTCTTGAGCTTTGAGTGGACTTGGATCAGATGTTGAGTTGAAGATTCCTTTAGTATCTGTAACCATGAGGTCAAAGGATGTCAATATGTCTTGGAAAGGAATATTGCTAGACTTTGGTAAAAGATGTTGATCATGCTTTGGAATAAATTCTTGAGATATGTTCTCTAACTCATTAGGTGATGTAGAGACATTTTCAATGTGATCATTGGTTGATCGATCATGGGTTATGCCAATAGGATCAAATAATTCTAACACTCCTTAAAATAGATCATTGTTGAAAATTGTTGACGAGTTTTGATCATGACAAAAAAGTGACTCTTGATGTATGTTGAGTTGATCATCAAATGAGGTAGAAACATCTTCAAGGTGCTCATTGATGGATAGATTTTGATCATTGTTTTCAACAATTGTGGTGGGGAGATTGTCAATGCTATCACTACTAGTTGTATCTTCATCGTTGTCCTTAATAGTTATTTTTTTTTATCAATAAGGTCTTGGATGAGATTTTTGAGTCGAATACAATTTGATGTTGTGTGTCCCTTTATTTTTTGAAAATCACAAAGGTGCTTCTCATTATATCTTGGTGATTTAACTCGAGGCTCTTGATAATTTTCATAAAAGGGTATTTTGATGATATTTTCTTGTACCAACTATTGCATAACTGATTCAATTGGTCCCCCAAGTGGTGTGTATTTTCATTTGTTACCTTGTGATATTTGTACTTTAAATTGACATTTTGGTGATTTATTTTGGAGATGTGGTGATTGGGTTTGTTGTTCATGTTGTTGGTCTTGATATCCAACTTCTTGACATTGGAGATATTGTTCTTGATGTGGTTGTGGACACAACTTAGTTCTTTGATGACATGGTTTAACCAATGGATGAGTGTATTGATTTTGGGGTGGAGATGTCTCTTGGCACAATGAATCAACAATTTTGGTAAGTGAAGCAATTTGATCTTGACACCCTTGATATAGTTTATTTGGTTTTTGTTCAAGTAGATTTGGAATGCATACTTGTGGTGTTTGTATGGGATCATGGACAAATTGATTTTGGACAATGTTCTAATTTGGGATGATGTTCAGATTTGGCATTATAGGTTGAAATTGAACATTGTTTTGGTTGGGAATCACATTTCCTTGATTTAGGTAACTTTGATTTTGCATGGTGTTACCTTGACTTGGATCAATATATGGAGTCATTAATATCTTGTTTGGACTTTGAAAAATATTTGTATGATTCACAATCATATCTATCCCAAAATTTACCAAGTTTGGATTTGAAATGTTCATGTTTGGTAAACTTGTACTTTGTATACTCACTTTTGGCACGTATGGATTTGGTGGGATAATGTTTTTTTGTTGAAGACTAATGCATTAATTGTTTGGTTGATAGATTTGTAAGTTTTTCCTTTGATTTAAATCTATCATAGGAAAAGGTGTTCCAAAATTTAGATTGGGAATTCACACATTTGTTGTACCATTGAGGTTTGTATGAGATAATGATGCCATGTATGGATTGCATAAATGTGAGTTTTGATAATCAGTTGGCATTGTAAGGCTTTGATAGTTTGGTTGATTTAGACCACTCATGATGTATGAATCAAATTTATATTCCATGTTTTTCTTGTGTTTTGACCTTGTTGACCTCTAATGGATTTAGGACCAATGATGAGATGAAGGATGAAAGGGGTGAATGATATGGGTGTTGAACTTTTAGGAACCTTGAAGGAATACTAGACTTTAGGACTTTTTAATTTTTAATTTTTGATTTGATTTGGAATTGATTTTGACTTTATTTGGATTTGATAATGAACTCATAAAATTCAAGAGGTTAGATGTTGTCTTGGAATAAACTTGTCCATAAGGTGATAATTTAACTAAGTGTATGAAGAAGGATTCATCTACACACACCTAGTCAAACAAGATGATTTTGATTTGATTTAAAGGATTTCCCAAAAGTATAGTATGAATGATTTTTCCAATGGTTTTAAAGTTGTTTGTGAGATGAGATTCAATTAATGTTTGAGATGGATGAAATGATTGGTTGTTTTGATCCTAAATGAACCTAAGTGGGACTTGTTTACAAGACCAAGGTTTTGAAGAACATGATTTTCCCTAAGAGTACTTCAAACCAAAAGATCAATGTTTTCTCAAAATACCATAAGACAAAAGATAAACAAGCACATGTGTGGGGTTCAATTGATTTCATCTTGATTAATGAATTGCTTTTACCACATCCACACTTTCTTGCTTAGATTTTCAAACTAGATGTTTATGTCTTAATTTATTTTCATCCCAAAAGATCCATTATGTGGAAATCAAGGAAACCAAGGCAATAGTTCCCTAATGTTGACTTTGGTGAGGGAAAATTGAGATGTAAATTCAAATTCTTAGAAGCCTCTAAGGACATAATCCATAGGGCAAGCAATAACACTTGGATTTTCTCAAAGGTATTTGCTTCCTCTAAAGGGTTTGAAATTTAATCATCATGTTTGAATGTTTTTTTTTCCAATGTTTAAGATCCAAGCAAAGTGTTTTGATTTCGAGAAAATACACAACCCTATTGACAAGAGGCAATACTTCTTGAATCCCCACTTGGATAAATCCAACTATGCTTATTCTTGGTGGATGATTAAAAGCTTGACCACACTGGCTCCCCTCCACGACACTCACTTCTATGGGTCAACCAAGCTTTAGTACCCATAAAACTACCATGGCATACTCCTCATCTCTACCAAGAACTACAAAAATGTGGGGAAGCTTCAGTGGTCTGACCTCTTGCACCAACAAATAGATAAGGATTTTGGGTCTCTAAACAAAAGGTTCTAATATAGGCATTTCATTCATGGGGGATCATCCATACAATAAGAGACCATTGTTTCCCTTCTTGTCAGAACAATCCTCGTGATACTTGAACTTTCCTCAAGTACCCACACTTCTATACTGGGTGGAAGTAACTTGGCTTTAGTGCATTCCTAGTTGGGTAATTCCATAGGGTGATTACTTTTTCCCACCAGGAAGACCCTCTAAGGATAAACAAAAGTGAGAAAGTACATCCATAGTTCAATCAATCTTTGTTGAGAAACAAAGAGAGAACACACATGATATACTCCACTCACACTATCAAGATTTTGTTCAATTTTAAGAATCCAAATTGAAATGTGGAGGCAATCACTTATACAACTTAATATCACAAAAATCCTTTTGATTCTCAAGATCATCATGAGGTGCGAGAGAAGTGTATACACCTTTAAGATGATATTACTTTGGATAAGAGATTACAAAACATAAAAGGAACATGTTCATTTTAATCCTTCAAAGCAAGAATTGGACTCTTTTTAAGCACCAAAAGGAAATATGAGAGTTGTTTGTTCAATTGTTAAGTCCAAAACAAAATGTAGTAAGTTGCCTAAGGTTCTTTTTAATCCCTTTGTTTTATTCTTTTTAGAGCCTAAATGAAATTATTGAGTTCTAAAAAGCATGAAGATGACAAAGTCCTTAGAAAAGGTATTATAATTTCTCCCCAAAGTGTTTAAAAACACTTGATACAATGAAATGATAATGCCATATAGAAGTATTTTTCTTTGTTTCCTCCCTTCACTTTTGATTAAGCCAACCTACAAAAATTGGTTAAAACTACAAAAACAAAAGCCAAAAAATAGTTAGTAGTCAAAAGCAACCAAAATGAAAAAGTACATGTTGAAATTAATTTGAAAAGTTCCCTTTACCCAACTCCAGTGGTGCAATCTGCGATGGTGGTACAGTTTGAAGGAGTCAACAATGATGTGTAGTGTTGTTGGGACTGATAGTGGTGGACTATGGAGAAACCAAAGAGTGCAATTGCGGCATTGTTTTGACCAGCGGCAGAGTTTGGAGATTGGAGGCCCAGTCAACAGAAGGATGACTCAAGTGTCGTTGTTTGGAATTCAAATTTTGGGCAGGAATGACTCAATGTTGCAGTTTGGAGTTTGATAGCAGCACTAAATGGTGTTGTTGGACTAATAGCGATGTAGTTTATCTGTTAGCAGTGCACTTTCCTATAGACACAAAAGTTTCAAAAAATAATAGAATTTTGAAGAAAAACATGTTAGATTCTTCAAGTTCGCCCTCCTAGTGCCAAAAAGTGAATGGTGATCCTAGACCTGCACAAACATGAAGAACAAACACACAATTACTCCCAAATGCAAGTTAGAAACATCATTCCCCATGAAATTCATTTGAAGCATAAAAACAAGAAATAATATGAAGAACACAATGAAAAAGCTATTAAATCCTATTTAAATGATCAAACTCTCAATCCCATGGGGGAATTGGTGCCATTTTGATGTGGAAAATGGCCCTTTCCCAATTCCTTGTAGGCTTGAATGATGATTGATAAAGATTTGATGCTCCTTTGTGGAATTCCAGCATAACCTAGCTATGAAACTTGAAGAAAATTATGAAAATGGATGAACAAATTCAAAATCTCAAGATAATGACTTTACATAAAATTTTGTATCCAAAATCCAAACGAGGGCCTCTTATTTATAGATGAGAATGATGGAGGATGAGGCAAAATGGATGAATGTGGGATAAAAGACCAACCAATAGCATAAAGCCACTTGTCAACAAGTGAGTTGACAAAGGTGGAGCACATTTTGGTCATTGTGCAATTAAATGCAATTAGGTGGAATTTCAAAATTGATGAAATGACAAGTTGGAGGGAGAAGAAAATGAAGTTAATGCCACTTGTCTCAAGGAAAAGGACATGTAAGAAACTTAAATTCCTTGTTGGATGTATAAACCCTTTTGGAGGGATTTTTCAAACTTGGAGAATATTCCAATTTTGATGTCTTTTTGAAAGTAATTAGAGATTTAATAAATCAATTAAAATTATTTTCATGAGCAAGTTGTAAAAGCTAGAGGATTTGATGGAATAAGATTAGGATTAATCAGGATTTGATTAATTCAAAGGGAGATAAGTTGATTTGACAATTTGATTTAGATTTTTGGATTAATTTAAATCAAAATGAGAGGAATAATGATTTTAGACTTAATTAAACAAAGTTTGATTTATTTAATTAAAGAAGATGGTGTTAGACTTAATGGTGGAGAACTTGTACTCTTAAAAGAGAGGTCACAAGTTCAAATCCTGTAGGGGGTAAGGTATGTACTACTCGTATTGTGGAGCATGAGTTAGGTGCCTCCCTCACATTGGGATTACAAGGAGTCCCATATACTGCAAGCCATCTGTAGACCCAAAAATAGACCACCTGGTATCGTGGACTATAAAAGGACCTTTCCTTTTCCTTTCTAATCAAATAATTGTTAATTTATTTAATTAAAGGAGATGATTTAGAGGCTAATTAAATAGAATCGATTTGTTTAATTAAAGGGAGGGATGATAGGATTAATTAAGCAAAATGATTTATTTAATTAATAGGAGATGATGACTTAATCAGATAAAATTGATTTATTTAATTAAGAGATGAAATATGATGAATTTAATCAAATAAAGATTATTCGATTAAATGGTTAGTAAAGGAGATGATTTAGGACGAACTGGGGTTAGTAAAATCAGGATTAGGTGCATGTATATTTTACGTGTCTACACTATCAGCCTCCTGAAGCCACTCAACACACACATTTTGTTTCCAACAAATCTCCTCACATAATTCCCATTCCTCATGATCCTTCAAGGCTTGTGATTCTTCCTTCAGGGATTCCTTTGTAAGACCAAAGTCTCTAATCTATCAAGTGATAACATTTAATCTTATTTGAGTAGCAAACTTGGAGAGAAAGGTATTGCCAAAACACTGCCTATTCCACTTTTTGAGTTGTTGCTTCACAAATTGTAATCTTTTGACAAAGGAATACATTATCATGATATACATTGGTATACCTTGACTCCACCAATTTGACATAAGGCCATGTAGTTGAGGATCATGTAACCACATAATTTAAAACTTAAAGGATGGGATCTTTATTTCCCCCACCAAAGAGACCGAGAGTTTGATGGGTCAATGATCTAAGCCCCTCCACTCCAAAATATTAGAGCAAGTAGCCCAATTGTTACCAATCCAAAAAATTGAAACCAAAAGCCTGTCTAATCTCTATGAGATAGAGTCTATGCCACATATCCTATTGCTCCAATTAAATGCCCAATTACCTAGTTTATGTCCACCAGTCTTAAGAAAAAGATGTTATCTTTGAGAAAGGTGGAAGAGGGCTCTAGCCTTTTCAAACCCCCTCCTTTTTCCCTCACATTAGTAATTGCATTAAAGTCCCTAGCCAAGGTCCATGGGTATAATGGAAGTAAGGACCAAACATATAGAATATGAGACCAAAGATGATATTTTCCAAGAAAATCAATAGGAGCATAGACATCAAAGAGCAGAATAATCTCTCTAGACTCCATATTGGAAGCAACCATAGAGATTGAAAATCTACTACAAATCCACCAAAGAGGAGTAATCCTTAGTGGATTCCATAGACAAGAAATACCCCCTGCATTACCTTGAGAACCAATACATTGACATTGATTTCTCCACCAAATTTTAGAAGCCACATTGTACATACTTTCCATAGATAACTTAGTCTATTGGATAAATATAATATCCGACAAGTGAAATCTAACCAAATCTCAAACAATTTTTTATCTAGGACCCCTATTCAAGCCCCTTACATTCCAAGAGAGGATGAACATTTTTGAGAATTGGAGAAGTGTGAATCAATAGTTTTAACCGATCTTGATTCCACCAAAGTCTCCCCCATCAACTTAATCTTATCTTGATCTTTCTTTCGACCCACCTTGAGATTTTTTTTCTGAAACACCCATCTTGAGTTTTTTTTGAAGGCATAAATAAGGAGGTGTTCAACTCTCTTTCCCTACCTCCATATTCTCCTTTTCAATTAGAGGAGAAAACAATACCAAAGCCAGTTCATCATACCTCACATTATTTTTCAATGACACCATTACACAAGTATTATCAAGAACAAGGTTGGTATCTATCTATACCTACTAAGGTTTTCCCTACAAAGCAACATTATTATCAACCTCCCTATTTACTTCCTAATCAACTTCAAAATTATTGCCTCCAATGAGAAAATCTCTTGGATTCACCTCTTGTTGGTATAAATCATCTAGCACATCAAAATGGTTAAACAACCCATCCTCCTAACTATATTTAAGAGTTATTTTCGAACCTCTTCCTTGATTGTCTTCCTCCTTTGAGATGGGAGATTTTCCTTTTTCTATCTTAGGAGCTTGCCAAGGTAGGTCTTTATGGGACGAATAAACGTGGCTAATTCTAGAAAACAATTATTTAAATCAATTTCAATGCATGTACAAGCATAGGAAGCTACCTTTTTTTCCAACATTATTTTAGATGTTCCAACTAGCTTGCCCAACAACAAAGCTATCATATGCAAAATATTGTTTCTCCTAAATTCTAAAGGGAACCAAGGAAGCCTCACCCAAATAGGGACATGTGATGAAAGATAATCCATAGGATTAAAGCCTACATTCCATGGATTTATGAACAAGACAACCTGATTATAGAAGTAAGGACCTCATTTAAGGGATTCATTTCAATCAGCCAAGCAAGTGAAACCACTATAAAATAATTATTGGCTGCTAAAATCACTTCCATCTCACCTTTAGGATTCCATGTCTAGTGAGACAATTCCAAGAATGGGAGAAAACTCAAATCCCCATAAATTTACAAATCAAAGCATGATCCATTAGGTAATTGATATCCTTTGCTACAGAATCTGGTTGAATCACCAAAATAGATGATCTTTGCTCTGCTCTAGACACACATTTAATTTTAGAGTTTGGGAACCACCATTCTTTTCTTGGCCCTCCCCATTCAAATATTTTCTCAAGAGATCAATAGCACTCACATGCACATGCATGGATGAGGATGAATCATTTTTTACTTAAACTTCCTAAAATGATAAATTAATCTTGGCATTAAATCCTCCACCCAAAGCCATGCTAAATAAGAGGGGATAAACCCAAAACATGAAATCCACACAAAATCTCAACACAATAGTCAATTCAAAAAAACCCTCGAAAAAGACAAAGAAATCTCCCAAAAGAAAATCCCCCACAACTAGATCAAATGTTGCAAAACTCCCCTAAACACCCAACACTTCATATACACCCCAATGTAAACCTTTTGCTAGCAAAAACCTACACACAAAGAACTAAAAGGTCTTAGCTTGGGCATGGATGCCCTGCCTTGCACAACTCTACATAGAGCTCTTCCCCATGCCCATTTTAACCATCTCTCCTAAATATTCATACTTAATATAGATAAATAGTATCTAATATCATAATACCATTATTTATATTATCTAAATACATTTTGTATTTAACTATAAATGTATGAATCATAGTGTATTCCATATAATCAATTATAGGGATGTATGACATACCTAAATATTTAAACATTTTCAAGTTTCCTCTCTTATGAAACCATAAACTCTTAAATTTTAAAAATATTAATATACAAAGTATAAGAGAACTATTAGAAATTTTATTGTCATTGATGTCAAAGGAGTTTTTGAAGAATCATGAAATAATTATGTGCAAATATTGGGTGACTTTCATGATGACCTTATTGTTGGCTAACCTCATCTACTCTTGGCACCAAAATAAAGGTTTTAAATTAAATAAAATTAAACAAATCCTTTATGAGACTGACTTGCCTTAGCTAAGTCACCCCATTTGGAGAAAAGTCAAATAAATTTCATGAGGTCAACCCCCTCTTAGTGGTGCCCCATCTTGGGGATTTTAATTTGGAAATAAAAATAATTAATTAATATTAATAAGGGATGACCCCTATTGGTGCACACAAGAAAAATGTGAAAGATTGTCTATAAAATAAGTGGTTGCACCTTTTTGTATGTGGCATGTGTTTTCAAAAGGTTTCCCAGTTTGGAAATGGTATTTGAAGGGGTTGTGAAGTTCATTTTGAAGCAAGCAATTGATGAATATCATTCCCATCCATAGAAATTTTATGAAGATCATTTGAACAGTTTTAAGAGATTTATGAATCATGTTTTAAAAGAATTATAGCAAATCAATAGATAAATTATTACAAATTTATGAGAAGACCTGAAGGTGAATTATTTTAGATTTATGATTAGATCTTAAAGTGAATTATTACGGATTTGGAGTAGACTTTAAAGAAATATTTATAGAAATTTTTGTAAAATATTAAGGCAAATTGGTGAGGTATATTGTAATATAAATAATTGAGAAGTCAAACATATTATTTGGAGGTTGAAGCCTCCTAATTGAGGATATTGAGAGGTCGGTGTCTTATTATAAGAGATTGGAGTATCTTGTTGAGTTGGTGCTCAGTGGTGGGGATTGGAGTCTTCAGTCGATTAGTGGCTACAATTTTTTATAATAAGATTAATAAAAGCAATATTTTGTCATGGTTTTATCCCATAAGGGTTTCCACATAAAATTTTGTCTCTTGTTCATGTTCTCAAATTGCTACATCTTTCATAAATAGTATTGCTAAGGATAATTATGGATTGAAGTAAAATTCTATGCTTGATTGAGATAAGGAGTAAATTTTTAATCTATACTAATTCACCCCCCTCTCAGTATAAGTGTGTGTTTCATTAATTAGTATTAGAGCAGATTCCTTTTGAGTTAGCCTAACCGCTTAAAGGTAGATCTTGGAAACACACATGGCAAAAGGATTTGGATTTTCCTCAAATGGGGCACCATTATTTGATGGATCGAATTATGTTTTTTGGAGCATAAGGATGGAGACTTACTTGAATGGGCTTGGGTAAAATATTTTGTAATCTATCAAAGTTGGATTTATTCCTCCTATAACCCCATTAATGGATTGAGATAAAAAAAAAAGCAAGCGAGAACAATGCTAAAGCCAAAAATACAATTTTAGGTGGATTAGCCAAATCAAAGTTTGTGAAGGTAATGTATTACAAATCAACAAAAGATATCTTAGATAACTAATATATATATATGGAGACAATAAGGTGAAGAAGGCCAAGATTCAAATCCATAAAAGACAATTTGAGAGATTGAAAATGAAGGATGAAGAGGATATAACAACCTATCTGCTTCATGTGGATGAAATTGTCAAAACTATCCATGGACTTGGATAAAATGTTGAGGAGAAAACAATTAAACAAAAGGCTTTGAGATCTCTTCCAATGAGATTTCATGCAAAGGTTTCCACCATCAAGGAGATAAAGGATCTAGACAGTTTGATGATGGACGAGCTGCACGGGATCCTCACAACATACGAAATGAGGACAAAGAAGGAGAAACCATTAAAATGAGAAGCCACTTTCAAAGAATCCAAGAAGATGAAGAATAAAGGACATATATCGAGTGAAATTTCAATTGATGAAGAAGCACACCTTGTAAGAAAGTACAAGAAAGGATCCAACAAACATAAAGGTAAGTCTACTGATAAGTGTTTTAGTTGTGGTAGAATAGGTCATTTTTCTTCTAAATGTTCATAGGCCAAAAGTGAGAGTAGTGAAGAGGAAGAAGATTACTATAAACAAACAGAAAAAGAAATGCCATCATAACAAGAAAAGAGATACATGAGAGAAGAAAGGAAGGAATGAATTATGAAGATGTAAGAAGTGTTTGTACATTCATGAAACAAGTAGCTCACTTGAAGGAAGTGTGTGGAATATTCTCTGATAGTGATCAAGAGGAGATACTCTTTATGGCGATGGAAGTAAAGGAGGATGAAGATAAAAGAGGAGAAAAAAGAGATTTCAAAGAACACATAGAAGATAATGAAGAAGATGATCTTGAGAAAGAACCCAAAATTGCCTATAACAAAATCAAGAAGCTCAAGAGAAGGAATTCAAGACTAAGATCATGAATTCAAGAAAATACTAAAGAAAAATTATCACAAAATCTTGAAGAATAAAAAAGAATGATCATGGATCTAAAGGTTAAAATTGAGGAAGCAAAGAGATTTCAAGAAGTTGCAAGGGACCAACTGAAGTCAAAGGAATTGGAATACAAGAAGTTGGAGCTTGAAGTTGTTTCCTTAAGGAAGAAGTTAGAAAAATTGAATTGAAGCATGAAGTACGAAAAGAGCACCAAAATCTTGAAAGATATTATAAACTCTCAAAGATCATCTTTTATCAAGATAGGTCTTGGTTTTGAGGAAAAATAGAATATAATCCAAAAAAGGTTCATGTTTCAAAGCCACAGAGTTACCAAAGCAAACAAATGAAGAAAATCCCAAAAGCTATGCAAATATGCTAAAATGCTCCATCAATGATGATAGTTCAAATGAGACTACTCAAAAAATCAGCATTCCTCTCAAGGACAACACTGAAGGCTTCAAGTGACCATTCTACCAAAGTCAAGCACAAATGAGAAAGTTCCAATACTCCTTTTATGACTATTGTTTCTTTTACAATAAATTTGGTCACAAGGTAATAGACTGTTGAGCTTGTACAAGAAGGGATTTGGGTTTCCTAAAGAGAAACTATAATCCATTTCCCCCTTATAATGCATTACAATATCATTTTCTACAAGTGTAATAATTTTGGTCATACAACATGTTCTTGTAGAAGTGACTTTGCCAAACCTCCAAAACAAAAAAAAAGGGAGGATGTTCTTGATATAAAAAAAGAGGAATCTACAAAAAATTGGAAAAAGGAGATTGATACGAAAGAAAAATACATGCTTACATAAGCAACCCTACATGCACAAAATGAAGAAAATTAGTGGTACATTGACAATTGTTTCTCAAGACATATGACAGGAGATAAAACCAAGTTTATCACTCTGAAGTAGATTAATGGAGGCATTGTAAAGTTTAGAGACAATGCTACATCAAGAATCACAGGAAAAAGGAGATTGATACGAAAGAAAAATACATGCTTACACAAGCAACCCTACATGCACAAAATGAAGAAAATCAGTGGTACATTGACAATTGTTTCTCAAGACATATGACAGGAGATAAAACCAAGTTTATCACTCTGAAGTAGATTAATGGAGGCATTGTAAAGTTTGGAGACAATGCTACATCAAGAATCACAGGAAAAGGTACTCTTAGCTTTGACAATGAAAAGACAAACCAAGAATGTATTATATGTTGAAGGGTTGAAACACAATCTTCTAAGTGTGAGCCAATTGTGTGATCAAGGGAACACCCTCACATTTTATCGAAGTGGTTGTGAAATTAGAAAAACAAGAACATGGAAGCTTGTTGTAGATGTTAAGAGAACTGTGAGAAATCTCTACACCCATAGAGAAGTCAAAGGAGAAAGGTGTGCATGACACGTGAAGAAGAGAGCTAGTTACAACACAAAAGGATGGGACATTTAGACTTTGATAACATTGTGAAGATCAGTCATAAGCAAGTTCTAAGGGGTATTCCAAGGATATCAAAGCTATTTAATATGATCTACAAACAATGTCAATGTGGGAAAAGAAGGAGATCGAGTTTCAAATTAAAGGAGTATTTTTCATCAAATCCTTTGGAACTTATCCAAATTGATTTATGTGGGCCAACAAGGACCAAAATCTTATAAGGTGAGAGCTACTCCATGTTGTTAATAGATTATTATTTTAGAATGACTTGGATTACTTTCCTACAAGAATATAAGAGGCTCTTGAGAAGTTCAAGACATTTAAAGCTCTAGTAGAGAATGAAATTGGCTTGAGAATCAAACATCTTAGATCATACGAAGGAGGAGAATTCACCTCAAATGAGTTTGAATATTTTTGTGAACATGAAATAAAAAAGATAGTGTTCAATTGCAAGGACTACACAACAAAATAGAGTTGTTGAGAGGAAAAATAGGGTTGTTCAAGGGATGAAAAGATCAATGTTGAATGAGTCTAATCTTAGTGATATATTTTTGAAATAAGTGGTGCACATGATAGTATATGTTCTAAACTAGGCATAAATTAGGGTAAACAATAACAAAACACTCTATAAGCTTTGGAAGGGAAGACTAGTGTCAGTAAAATATTTTAAATTATTCAGAAGCCAAATGTTACATTTGATGAGATGACAAAGACTTGGGTAAGTTTGACTCCAGGTGTGATGAAGGAATCTTCTTGGATATTCCACAAGAAGCAAAGCCTATGGATGTTATAACAATAGATTCAAAAAAATTGTTTAAAGTGAAAATGCGAGAGTTGATGAAGGAAGAATTCAAAAGGAAAAAATACAAGAAGTTGATCATCAAGAAAACAACACTAAAGAAGAAGTAGAGGAAGGAGATGAAAATGGTGAGGTTGAACAAGCAAATCAAAAAACACCATCTGGAGCACTAGCCAAGACTCCATCCAATTTTTTCTAGAACCACCCAAAAAATCTGATAATTGGCGACAAAGATACAAAAATCCCAACAAGGAGAAGATTAGCTAGTTCATCTAAACATGCAAACTTATGCTTACTCTCTAAAATGGAACCAACGAATTTTATAGGAAGTGAAGACAAGCTTTGGATAAAGGCTATGGAAGAAGAGTTGGATCAAATTGAGAAGAATGAAAATTGGGAGCTTGTCCCAAGACTTAAGAATAAAAATATGATTGGCACAAAATGGGTATTCAAGAACAAGTTGAATGAAGATGGTCAAGTTGTGAGGAACATGACAAGATTAGTATAGGGATACACTCAATTCAAAGGAATAGATTTTGAAGAAAGATCTATTGATGTTGCTTGTATGGATTCTATAAGGATGTTCTTAACATTTTCCTATTTCAAAAATTTCAAAGTCAATCAAATAGATGTCAAGTTAGCCTTTCTTAATGAAAACTTGGATGAAGAAGTGTACATTGGATAGATATAAGGGTTTCTTCTATCAGATAATGAGCACTACTATGTAGACTAAAGAAGGAACTTTATGGGCTGAAACAAGCCACCAAGGCTTGGTAGACAAGGTTGGACAAGTATCTACAACAAGATTATAAAAAGGATATTGTTGATAACAATCTATACATCAAAATTGAAGGTGATCATCAATTGATTGTTGTGAGTTATGTGTACAATATTATTTGTGGAGGGAACAATGATAAGATGTGCCATGAGTTTGCAAAGAACATGCAAAAGGAATTTGAAATCTCCATGCTTGGTGAGTTGTCTTTTTTTCTTGGGTTGTGAATTTCCCAATTAGATAAGGGGATATTCATTTCACAAACCAAGTATATTAAAGAAATGTTAGAGAAGTTTAGGATGGAGGGTAGCATTCCAATGAGTATTCACATGGTCACAAGATGCAAGTTAAGCAAGGATGATGAATCTCTAAAGGCAAACCAAACCCTATATAGGTCTATGATTTGAAGTTTTCTATATTTGAGAACAACAAGACTTGACATTATGCAAGCAGTTGGTTTGGTGGCATGGTTTCAATCTTCTCCAAAGGAAACACACGTGCAAGCAATGAAGAGGATATTCAAGTACTTAAAGGGCACTATGGATTTTGGGTTGTGGTACCCAAGAGATGAAGATTTCACCCTCGCAACATACATGGATGCAAATTGAGCTAGCAGTATTGATGATAAAAAAAGCACAAGTGGGGGAGTATTTTGGCCCCAATCTTGTATCATGGTTTAGTAAGAAGTAGGAGTTGATTTCTTTGTCCACAACAAAGGTAGAATATATTGCAATAGCGTCTTGATGCACTCAAGTCCTTTGGATGAAACAAACCTCAAAGATGTCAAAGTTGAGTATGAGCACCCCATATCCATCTTTTCTGATAATAAAAGTGCAATCAACAAATCAAAGAACCATGCTATGCATTCCATAATGAAGCACATCCCGATCAAATACCATTTTCTAAGAGAGAAAGTGGTTGATCAATAAGTGAAGTTGGAATATGTTGCTACAAAGGAACAGTTTGTGGATATTTTTACAAAGCCACTACCAAAAGAGACTTTTGAGTAATTGGAGAAATTGGGAGTGATATCACTCTCATCCGGTCATTGAATGTTCCAAAAGAAGCACATGTTTAGGGGGAGTTATTCAATGTATTATCTTTCAACCCCGGAAGACCTTTGCCATTGATGTCAAAAGGGGAGTAGAGTTAGGGGGAGCAATTCAATGTAGGAGAGAAGCATGATCCTATTACATTTCAAGATAAATATTTTGCAAGGTTGCAATCAATGACAAAGGAGGAGATTGTTAGAAATATTATTGAAATTAATGTGAAAGGAGTTTTTGAAGACTCATGAAATAAGTATGTGCAAATATTGGGAAATATCCATAATGATCTTATTGTTGGCCGACCTCATCTACTCTAGGCACCCAAATTAAGGTTTTAAATTAAATAAAAATAAATAAATCATTTATGAGGATTACCCCTCTTAGTCGTGTCCCATCTTGGGGATTTTAATTTGGAAATAAAATAGGGGATGACCCCTATTGGTGCACCCAATAAAGATTTGAAAGAGGTCCTATAGCACCTTTTGTATCTGACATGTTTTCAAAAGGTCGCCCCCTTTAACAATGGTATTTGAAGAGGTTGCAAAGTTCATTTTGAAGCAAGCAATTAACAAATATCATTCCCATTCATAGTAGATTTATGAAGATCATTTGAGAAAATTTAAAGATATTTATGAAGCAAGTTTTAGAGGAATTATAGCAAATCCAAAGATAAAAATTGCAGATTTATGAGCAAACTTGAAGGTGAATTATTACAAATTTATGCTAAGATCTTAAAGTGAATTATTGCAAGTTTGAAGCAAACTTTAAAGACATATTTATAGCAGATTTTTATGAAAATATTAAGGAAAATTTGTGACATAAATTGTAATAGAAATACTCAAGAATCCAAACATATTATTTGGAGGTTGAAGGCTCCTAATTAAGGAGTTCAAGAGGTTGGTGCTTCTTATTAGAAGAGATTGGAGTCTCTTGTTGAGTTGGTGCTCAATGGTGGTGACTGGAGTCTCCATTGGGTTGGTGCCTACAATTTTTTGTAAGATTAATACAAGCAATATTTTGGCATGGTTTTCTCCCATAAGGGTTTCCACATAAAATTGTCTCTTGTGAATGTTCTCAAATTGCTACATCTTGCATGAATGATACTGGTAAAGATAGTTAGGGCTTGAATTAATATTTCTATGCTTGATTGAGTTAAGCATCAAAGTTTTAATCTATACTAATTCACCCCCCCTTTCTCAGTATAATTCTATTTCATTAAGGAAAAATGGATACTCAATTGGATCTAAGTTACAATTACAGGGAGGTGATTCACAACAAAGAATGGTTTGATTGGAAAGAGAATATGAAATCATTTATGTTCAAGTCTTTCATAATAAATCACAACATATTTTTGTAAATTGTATGATTGAATTAAATTTATCTTCATATTAATATTATTAATCATTAATATTAATATTATGCAAAGTTGAAGACACCAATATTGCAACTTTAAGTGAATCATTATGTTAAGCCCAATTCATCTCTATGCAACAAATCACTTGCACAATATTTTGATTTGATCTTAAGGGTCTCAAATTTGATTCATTTTTTTTTTTAAATTACACAATTTAAAACATTCATTTTATCAAATTACGTATTAATTTTGTGCACCTTACTAATTAAATTTTACACAACATTAACAATAATTCTCAATTGCTATTCTCAAAACTAAGTACACCTATTCTTATTAGAACATAATGTTATTATGCATCATATGTTTATAACATTTATATATTGTTCTAATATAAGATTATAAAATCTTATAATTATTATATATTTTATATAAAACATATATCATTCAATAATTAATAATTTAATAATTAATTAAATTATTTATTTATAAATAATAATTTTAAACAGATGTGACTAATACCTCTTTATATATTTTGCCAACTCTTAAATTTAAGAAATTTCTCTCATTGAAAAGTAAAAGAATGAAAATTTATAGTAAAATCTATCATTATGAAGAAGTATCTTATAATTTTCATTTCATTTACCTTATATTTTATTTATGATGATTAATAACCTAATAACTTGATTTCTAACAATACTTATAATTAATTTATCAATGCAACTACCAATTAATTAAATATAAATTAATTAACATCATTTACATATATTTAATTAATCAATTTAAAAATTTATTTTCTTCACAAATATATACTAATAACTAGGATACAAAGATATGTCAACACATACAATTTAAACCAATTTCAAATTCCATGTCCAAACCGTTTTAAATAATAAATTTTCACCATTGCTTGGAAATGGACATATTAATCAGTATTAGCAAGTATTAGCAGTGCTATAAACATCCACATATATACTTTACGGCACTCTAAAATCTGAGGGAGGCACCTAACTCGTGCTCCACAATATGAGGTGTACATACCTTACCCCCTGCAGGATTTGAACTCGTGACCTCTCTTTCAAGAGTACAAGTTCTCCACCATTAGGCCAACTCAGGCTGTACCAAAAGTAATTGTATATTAAAAGCATAAATAGAAAGTCTTATCGCATATTAAAAGTAATTGGTTAAAACCAAGCCAAGGGAGATTTCTAACTAGAGCATAAATAGAAATAGAATTAAATTTATAGAAAGTCTTATCAGGTTTGAGAGCATAAATTAAATAGAAAGTCTTATCGCATATTAAAAGTAATTGGTTAAAACCAAGCCAAGGGAGATTTCTAACTAAACCATTTAAAATATTCACGTATGTGAATACAGTTAAAACTATGCAATTCGCTAGAATGTTGCCTTAGGAATCTATATTTAAATTTGAGAAAGAGGATAAATGATTTGTAATCTTATTAATACTATAACCAAAAAAAACAAAGGACAATGGTATTTATAATCAAAATAAATGATAATCAAAGAATGAATATTATGATTAAACATATTAACATAAATTTTATCTTGGAAAATTAATTTTGATAGTGTCAAACGTATTACTAGATTATTATAATAAGTTAGATTAATACAATGATATATATATGATTCCTCTATTTGATAACACACTATTAGTTCTATACCATGAATTCCAATGAATTTCTATTTACATAAGTTCTATAACAGTTGAATTTACCTCCCATGATACTATCCAACTCTTGTCATTATAAAGATGTTGGGATGTCCTCATGCACTAGGTCTTCAATCTAAAATTAGAAGGAGAAACGTCAAATTATGTATTTTTAATATCAATATAAAACCATCCCTTCACATAGACTAGCAATTGTAAGTCTACCTCTTACAAAGGCCAACTACTTCATTCATTTTATTAAAAGAATCAAATATTTGATAAGAGTTGCAACTTTTGGAAGCGAATCCTATGTAGAACTATAAAATTTAGTTCTTTAAAATCACACCTTTCTTAAAGAAGCTTTTAGTCCCAAAAAAACTTAATGAGACCTTTAGTAAAAAAAGAGTTTCCCCACCTTCTAAAGTACCATTTGGCTTTTCTTAATATCTCTATTTTGAATGCAACTTGCCAAGAAGTGTATTTTACTACACCATTCCTTTGGAATTGTTTCTTGGTCTCCCACTACCAAGTCCTCCATTAAGGATAGTTGGTATCCTCATACATTAGAAGCTTCATCCAAGTCTTGTGAATTCATTGTGATTGCCCTTTGTCTAGTGTGGCTGTGAAGAGCTTCGAGGTACTTCATAAGTACATTCTTGTCCTCTAAGTCCTTGCCCAATAACATGACATATTTTCTAAACTATAGTGTAATCCTACACACTGCCTATTGTAACATTTGAGATGCATTCACTTAATCTTCTAACTTATCTTGTGCCAAAATATGATGCAAATTCTAATGTAATTATTCCCATCGAGATGCATTGTATTTCTTCTCCTTTTCAACGACAAAATGACTTCCACAATACAATAGCACATCCTAACATTTTAGGGTATGTAGTTGAAATTGTTCACACTAAATAAACTTCCCATTATTTGATCCATGTATTTAGAAATTCAGCAATCACTTGTCCTCAAAATGATTTTATCTCCAATTTTGTTTCAATTTCAACTAGGGCTTGCAATTTTTCCAAGATCTTCTTTGCTTTACTTTCCTCCAAGATGGTTTATTGATCCTCTATATTCTCACCAACACCTCCAAAACAATTTTATTTATGCAGATAGCTTGTATTACAAAACACATCGAAAATTGATTTTGACCTATGCCCTTTTATTGTTGGCTCATACATTCTTCTTGTTACCTCATCTAATTCTATTTTTCCAATACTCTTTCCATGTTGCTCCTAAGGGTGATTACACAATTGTTCAGCATTTTGAGCTCTCTATTCCACCTCTTTATTCCACTTTTAGGTGAAGTAGGATTGCAAGATAGTAATTCTTTATTCTCTTTAGACATGGCTATTATCATATAAGAGCCACTATTTTCCACAAATTCACATGATTAGTAATTCCTCTAATACCAAAATTATTTGAAATCTCATCCATAACTAAGTTGAAATTAAGACCCAATAAAAAATGGAGTCAAGAAGTAAAGAGTAATGTGTCAAGAGTTTTTATCCTAGAAACCCCTCGGAAGGGTAAAACCAACTTTGGCAAAGCAAATGCACTGCTACACACACTACTTGAGTCTATAGCATGAATTAAAATGGAATTCTACTTCTTAATGTCCTGCACTTGAAACTACCTCCCATGATACAATTTAACCACCTCTTGTCCTTCTAAAGATTCTAGGATGTTGTCCTTCAGCACTACAAGGTCCAAAAGAAAAACTAAAAGGGGGAGCTTTGGACTATTCGCTTCAAATTCGGTGTTTCTGATATCAGGACAGAACTGTCCCTTTGTGCAAATCAGCAGTGATTCTAGAGAACCAGCAATTTTTAAATCACCTTCTACAATAACTGATAATTTTGTTCAAATCAGTTTTTGAAATCTACAACTTGTGCAAGTGATTCCTTTGATATGGGCAAAGCGACTTCATATAAAATACAGTGTAAGTACTGAGCTTTTTTTTTGCTTTCTCCATAGTCTTAAGCTGACATTTTAAGTACGAATCATGTTTGATCACACATCCTCATATTGAATCGTGGGAAAGAAAAAGAATTGGCTATAAAGATACAACCATTCTGAAAAAGGTAGTTGAAAAAAAAATATATTAATTCTTTTAGATTTCTAGTTCTGCTGTACATCGTAAAAGTTTTTAATTTTGCAAAAGTAAAGGTGAGGATATATCAAAAAGATAAATGCGACAAGAAGCCTCAATTCCTATCGCACCCATGTCCATGGAATGTTACTTGGCTGATCGAAGCTATGTAGTAAAGCGTGATATATCTTTATGCCATGTTCTCAGGTACAAAGTGTAAAAGAGATGAGGCAGCAAAAAAGATCTGTCCACAACTCTGGTTTCTTGGCAAATTCATCCAATACCAACATGGGATTCAACTCAAATGCTTCGAAGTTGAGGCCTGACACCATTTCATCATTACACATGTTGGTGCTACCAAATAATGCTTCAAAGAGTAGGCATTAAATTTGAACGCACGAGCCTAGTTCAAGATAAAACTCATCATTTTCATATTGGTGAAACCTCAGCAATGTACCAAAATTTTAAGTGTATCATATGCCGTGCATGCATCCACAAACTATAGACATGCATTTATACCCTTTTCTTGATAACCAGGGTGCTAGCATAAACATCGGATGGGCACCCAAAATCAAAATACTTGAGGACAAAATTGTGGTACAAATAGAGCCCAACAATATACAAGATAAAACCATCATTGTTACAAGTTGCATGAATTGACCCAGTCACCAAATAAAACAATTTGTAAGAGTGCTCCCTCTGTGTCGAAACAAATAAAGGCCAAAACAATCACCGCATAACAGATTCCTTCACAAAGCACCGGCCTCCTGAACTGAATTGGCCATCAGAAATTGTTAGAAACATATGGAATAATATAAACATTGCAAATGTTGTTTCTCATGTCCATACACAAAAAAATGAAATACACATTTACCTATACTCCAAGTGTATGTTGAGAAAACGTGGATTCTCCTGGCTTTGTGACAATTTAATAGAACCATCTATTGCTTGATCTTGCTTAACTTCCAATGGGTCAAAGATATAGAGCAAAGTCTGCAAAGATGGATTGATAGATTATATAGCATGAACATTGAAGACTGAGGATTACTTTTATAGACAAATGCAGAAGAAATGAAAACCTGAAAGTGAAAGGTGTCTTAAACAGATGACTTAAAAGTTAAAATGCTCTGTTTGCTTAATGTACAGATTAGAGGCGAGCTATTTAAGATATTTTACCTGTAATAATAAAGAAACTAAATGCAAACAATACAACTTTCAGAACAATACATAATCGTGAAGGCAGCAAAAAATGCCTTCAGTTACATTACTATAAATATGATATGCCACCTTACTGTTTTCACAAGTGTCTGCTTTCTGATTTAGATTGCCATATGCTCACATTACAAAGGGCCAATTGTGTTAACAAGTTTGAAGTCAAGATGCAAGAGCATAGTCGCATGACTATGAGTCAATTGGTCGATATCACTATTGAAGATCTACCTGAGGGGCTTTTCAAATCCAAAGACAAAGGTCATGTCTCCTAGATTCATAGAGGCATCCATGGATAAGCAGCCTTTACCTTTGGTAAATTGGTTCATCAATAAAGAGCAGCCCCCAAGGTTTGTATTCCTTATATAGTCTTAGGATTAGGAATTGGTGGAGGGAGTAGAGATGATGAAGAGGAAACAAGAAAGAAGTTCAAAATCTCATGTGAGATAGGTCCAGCCCCCAAAATAAGAAAGCTAAATTTGGTCACAAGGAAGAGTGCAATTATCCAAGGATGTACTTATATCCTAAACCCTCTAGTGTTACTTACAAGTTGTTGCTCCTTTACATCCCACTTCTCCTCTTGTTTCCCCTCTTTCTAAGATGCCTTCCATCACCCTTCACCTCTGTCACCAAAAAATTATTTGGCATAACTTCCAAAACCCCTTCTGTGTCTTGTTCTTCTCCACCTCATCTTCAAATCCCTCCAACTTTTTTCATTCATACAACCTTCCATAACCATTTCATCTCTTGTGAAAGAGTGACAACAGATGATGATGGCAAGGTTTCCCTCAAGGCTGAAAATAAGGAACTGTGTGAATTCATTGTCCATTTTGATGCAACATGTGCATACTGTTTCAGATAAAAAATAAACACCAAAGCAGTTGCTCATTTATGATCAGAGGAAGCAAGTTGATCAACTTGTTGTGTATGGGAGAACCACAAATAATTGGATTAACAAGTCTATGACTGGAAGACATGCAAGCAATTGATGAAGTTTATGGTTTTTTGGGAAAATTGCAGAAAATCAGGAATGACATCTGATATTTTACATTCTATGCATGATTATGTATCTACTTATGAGCAAATCTTGGAACCTCTCAATCAAATACATTGCATAAACACCATGAAGTTACTTGATATGGGGGTTATAGCTGACCCAAATAAAGTTCAAGCCTTTGAGCAGGCAATAATATACAGGTTTATCATTTAGCTCCTTAATGACAGTGAAAACTTGCCATGTCCCCTTTTTGATACATTACTAAGACCCAAAAGCCCTTTTCCCATTAAACATGAGCTTTGCTTTGGATAATAAATCAATTCCTTTCAAATAGATTGAGCATCATGTTCATCTATTGCATTGAGGATGGAAACCCTCTGTGCAAGAGACTGGAGGTAGGTAACCCCCTGATTTTCATCACTAGATAAGTGGACACAAACCCTTGATTCAAACTTGGGGATATCTCAGTCAAAGATCGCGTTGGAGCTTCATATTAACAGGTGATTGGAATTCATGGTGAGAGCATCTTGAGTTAATTCTGAAACTATGGCATTTATATTTGATGTTCTGGATAAACCCAACAGCTTTTTTAGTGTCCTGTTGATAAAGCAAGATTAATGATATTGTGGTTGCTAGTATAGAGCCAAACTCATATGAATCTGGTTTCTTTCAAAGAGTCAATTATATATATTTTAGCAGCTGCTTGTAAGAGTCGTGTGATTGCTTTCAGATGATTTTCAGCTATGGAAGGGCCAGCTATGATAGTCCATTTTGTGGAGAAAATTTGGTATTTTTTGGTTGTGCGATTAAACTATGCAAAGAGATTTATTGGTGGTGATTTCATAGGGTATTTCACTAGCTGATTGGGATTTGTCTATGGCTGTTGTGCATTTTTTATTCTATTTTTGAGCCGCTCCTTTATGGGCCTGTTTGACTTCACTTGACAGCCAATTCTGAGCAATAATGTTTGACTTCACTTGACAGCCAATTCTGAGCAATAATAGAAAGCAATTTTGGTGTTCAGGACCACTCCTGCAGAGCCAACCTTGTAATGTCCCCTTCCTTGGGGGTAAGCATTGCCAAAGACCCTTAACCTATTTTATTCCCATTGGCTAATTGGGATTTTTGGAGGGGAATAATTAATTGATTAAATCAAGTTGTCTTCAATTATTATAATTTACAGGCAATTTTCCAAAAGTGAATAAAAAAATTAAAAGTCACTGCATGGATAATAAAGTAATATTTCTTGAAAATTGGAAAAAGGGATATAAAAAAGGGGATTGTAAAGAGAAAATGACATCTTTTGGTAAATTTATTTCTTATTATGAAATTTGGACATTTTGTTCAACTTGAAACCCTAGGGGAAATTAGCTTCTGAGAAGGATTTCTTCCTAGTCAATGAAGTGGTGAATGCAAACGGATTCACAATTGTGCCAAATGCTTGAGGAATAAGAGATTGAGCTGAATTGTCACATCTCTCCAGATTTGTGGAGCTCTACAGATTACAAATTTATTGAAGATTTGCAACCAAATAATAAATTTGTATGTGAGTTATTTTATTCAGTTGGTTGTTCCCTTTTGTGTTGTTACTTATCTTGTCACTACTCCTTTTTGGAATTCCTAAACAAAAAAATGTTGGTCGCCAATTTGTATGGGGAAGCCATGAGTGGTGTTGAAGACTTAATAAAGTTTTAACTTAAACCCAAACACTTACCTGGTGATTGTTGTGGGACTTTGTGAAGACTATCACTGGATTTGGAGGAGATTGATTGCATATAGAACTCTATCTCTACCGAACATATTCTGCTGCACAACTTTATGAGAATATTTCAAGGCCTTGTTTTAAGAGAGGGTCACCCATTTTGAGGTAACATAAAGTATTGTGACTATGCTGTATCACACCTTCCTTGGGTGCACATGGGAGTGTTTGGAGCTAGTTTGACCAGGCCACTCACTTGAATCACAGCCTTTTAACTTCTCTAAGAAGTGCAACATTAATAGGAGGTGAAGTGGCTGCTAAATAGTCTGAAGTTGTTAGCAAAGAGGAGTTGTGGTTGGTACAAAGGCTTGCACTGCATATTAAAAGAGAGAAATAACCCTACAGCATCGCCAGAAGGGAAAGGGATTATCAGCAATAAAATAATGTATAAGGAGCTTCAATTGCATGTGTTCCAGATTAAAGGTCAGAAGACTCAGAATTATACTTATTTTCTAGCACTATATAACTGTGTGAAAATAATAATATATACCATAAATTCCAGATTTTCATGACAGCTAATTCACCATGGAATAAATATTGAGTTTCTAAATTGCAATTAGAATATGGTAATTATTTATGCATTATCATTCTAGTTGCCATTTTTTCAAGCAATTGCAATATATATATATATATATATATATAAAAAAAATTAGAAAGATACAATATCCGCAACGATGTGCAAGGTCAGCGATGGAGCACAAAATTGCAGGAGTGCAGAACTGAAGCTTTTGGCGTTTGGCAGAGATGTTGGCACAGGTAAGAAGGGAAAGACTTCCAGCAGCAAAAAGGGCTTTGGCCGTGGCTCTTCCCATGTGGTGGACAGTGAGGGACAACAATGATATTCACTATGTTCTGGTGCTTGCAAGGTTGCTGGTCCAGTTTCATCGCCTCTTTTGCCCGGTCTTGTTTTCAATCCATTGGGCGAGGCTTCGACCGCTACTGCAGCTGGTTCTGCCTCTCCTCAGCGGCATTTTGAGACATTAAAAGCTTGCAAGAATAGAGCCAACCCCTTCCATGAATGCAATGACTTTTGTTTGGAATAGATCTGAAGATTGAACCTTATTCCTCCCCCCCCCCGCAGCTGCCTGATTCGCCTCTCTACATTGAAGGAGCAGCCCTCTAATGCTATCTCTGGTTTCACTATTGGGGATGCAGAGGTTGTTTTCATAGATGAACCTGTAAACTTCCACATTCCAGATAAGCGCATGAATTCAATTGTAGCCGATGTTGGAAGTTGTTCTTTGATTATCAGGTTCTTGCGGAAGCGGACGTCCTTTGACTCTGTTTTGGATTGGGCTAAGTCTGTTTGGAGCAACTTGCCTTCTCCAACAATTCATTCCCTGGAATTCAGTTTCTTTTTAGTCACTTTTTATTCTATTGCTGACTGCAAATTTGTGCTACAAAATGGTCCCTAGTTTTTTGGGAACTCTGGCTCGTTCCTTACTCCTTGGACCCCCTTCTTCGATCTGGCCATGGCAAAAATCAATAAGATCCCTAACTGGATCAGGCTTTATAACCTCCGTCTACTTATGAGAGATCTGGATCTCATTGGCCACTTGATCAACTAGACTAGTTCCTTTGTCAAGCTCGACTCTGATGAAGGGGCATCTTCTCGCAAGTTTACCAAGGTTTGTGCTCTTGTGGATATTTCCAAACCTCTCCTCGGCACCATTCGGATTCATTCTTCTTTTGGCACTTGGATGCAATTTTTAAACTTTGAAGGTCTCCCCTTCAAACATTTTTGTTGCAATAAGACGGGGCACAAGATTGAGGCTTGCACCGCTCCAAGGCCACCTGGAACAAGATGCTTCAGCCTTAAGAAATGGATCCAAAAACTCGGGTCTTCGGATGCTGAATTTATCTGGCGTAGTCATGGCAAGTTTTTTTCAGGGCCTGATTCTGTGTCACCTCCAGATCCTTTCTCAGTGCAAAATTTGATGTCTATTCCTTCTCATGAGGTTCTTGTTCTTAATAAAGCAACTGATATTCTTGTTGAGGTGGATGAGGCTGGCTCTGAGTCAAATGGCACCTTTCCTTTCATGGAGGATCTGGATGATTTGAACCCTGGTTTTTTTTTAGGATGATTTTGTTGTGGCTGCTCCTCCTCCAAAACTCGGAATCTCTCAGACCATGTGCAACAAACAAAACCTGATTGTGGTGGGTCTGAGTGGAAGAAAGGTAGGAAGTCTAAGGCTGAAAAACTTTGCATTGAAGGTAAGGAAGTTGTTGAGGAGGGATCTCAGAGGACCATGGATGACTTCCTTTCTCAAAAAAATGTTAGAGTTTACTTTTGACTTGGCCTTTTGGCTCTAGATGTTTGCTCTTTTGGCTCTAGATGTTTGCCTCTAGCTGGATTCGTTTCTATTCTTCTTCTATTAGATGTTATTGTTTGTATCTCTCCCCTAAGTGATAGTTGTGAATCTGTTGAAGGTTTTGCTAGCAACCTATTGGGTTGTTTAATGCTGCTCCCCTTGGTTCAAGGGCTTGCTTGTTATTCTCTGTTTCTTTTAGCTTTCATTAATAAAGGGGGAGGGAGTGGGCCCTCACCCGTAGCTTACTTATCATATATATATATATTGCAAAAAAAAATCACTCGGTCTGTTGCAAACCTCTGTTGACCGATAATTTTGTTTGCTTCTTACAAATGGGAATTGTTAATAGATAAATCTGCCATTGATTTTTGTGTAGAATATAATTATTTGCAAGTCTAAAAGGTTAACAAATAATTTATGTTTTCTTGCAATATCTAGCAGAATAATCAAGGATTGAGAATCAAATAAATCTGATCATAACTCATTATTCTGATTTAATTATGTAATGTCCCCGTTTTTAGCTCTTCACTTTTCAGTTATTGGTAGCCTATTCCCAGTGTGCTGTCGGCTAGTCAGTGGCAGAATTAGGGTTTCCGACTGTTTGGTGGGTTCTCTTGAAGATTTAGGGTTTTGCTTGTCGGAGTTTGGTTGTTTGGATTCTGGATTCGTTCTGGGTTTTCAGAGAGCTTCGCAGAGGTATGACTTACAACTTCGTCGGGCAACCTTTCCGAACTTACTATTTTTAGTAAGTTATGACGGCTACATCCTGGAGTTTGGAATTTTGGATTGCGGATTCTTTTTGGGTTTTCAGAGAGCTTCGCAATGGTGGCGTATGCATTGCATTCCGAACAACTTCTTGAATTTACTATTTTTAGTAAATTCTATATTTAGCAGTGGTCCAGTCAGCACCAGCTCAGTCAACTTTCCTTTTCTGGCAGTTCATTGGGTAATTCCGATTTTTGGCTTAAGGGGTTCATCTTGGAGAAATAAGTCATTTAAAATCAATAATGTTTTATTTTATAAAATAACCCCTTGTCCTAGTAATATGACTTTAAGTTGTTTTAAAGAAGGCCCGGGGACCTTGAGGGTTATTTTCTCATGAAAGACATATTGCGAATTTTTCTAAAGTCTAAATGCTCAAGTGAAGTTGGACGCCTTTTTTATGAAGAGTTGATTTTAAATAAAGTCAAATTTAGCCTTCGAAAAGGGGTCGCCCAAACTTGGAGGGAAAAGAAGTCAAAATTCAAATATGGAATTAGGGCGCATCTTCTAGAAGTTTCTGGAGAGCCTTCTCAAATCTATATAAGGAGGCAGTTGCTCTTCATTTCGCATCTTTTGTCTACCTTATTGTTATGCTGCTGGATTGACTTCAGGCACTCGCTTCGAGGAAAGCATACCTCCTAGCAATGGCTCATCTTCTTGCTTGAAAGATAGCAACTAGTTGAGAGATAGTTTGTAATAGGTTTGTCTTGCATTTCAGTTGAGTATCTTGCATTTTTGGAGTTCTAGTTTTGCTTCAGTCTCATTTTGAAGTTGCTGAATGTCATAGCTGATTGTATGAATTGCTCATATCTCATGAAATAAAAATCAAATCATTCTGGGTATTGCATATTTATGCTTCTTGGATAGGGGCGTCCCTTTGTGTATGTTTGCAGATTTTTTAATGAAGAAATGAATTTTATCTAAACAAATCGCCCATCTTAGGGCCACGCCTTCAAGCAGCCTTGGAATTTGTGTAAAAAAAAAAATAGCAGCTGTGAGTGTGAGGTTTCTTCCTTGGGATAGAGGCGCCATCATCTGTAGAGTCTTGTGCATTTTATCTCATGTATTTTGGGTGTGTTTTGAGTGAGTTGTGAGCTTATTAGTGAAATTAAGGGTTGCTGGTCTGTCATGTCAGTCATAGAAGAAATGCAAAATTGTAGTCCAGTTTGAGTCAAGAGAGAGATTGTTGCATTGAGGGATTCATATTTAGTATTACAGCATTGGAGGTCTTCTCATATGGGGTTTTGGCAAGCATTCTATAATATTGTAAGTTGATTAGTAGTACTATCAGCAATTCTCCTTTCTCTCTTGCACTTAATTTATTGTATTTCCCACTGAGTAAGTGGAAGAGGCTGGCTTGCCGCCTATATACTTTCAGTTGGTAGTTGTAGGGACCCTCTGACCATATGCTCGCCATCACTCGGCGCCATACTTGGTCAGAGTTACTTCAGCTCATCTTGCATTAGAACCTCTGACCATATGCTCGTCTGTCCTAGACGCATTCTTGGTTAGAGTCACCTTTCCAGTTTGCATCTGCATTAGAACCTCTGACCAATGCTCACACCTTGCCCACATCGGGATCCTGGTGTACATTCTGGTTAGAGTTACTTTCCACATCGTTTTGGTTTAGAGTTAACCTTAACGGGTGCGTGTTGATTGTAATTGCATTTGAAAAACAAAAAAAAATTTGGTCCGGTTCATTACAAATTACTATTTTGGGGCAACAATTAAAATTTGCTCAAATAATAGATAATATATATTTGAGATAAAATAGTGGTATCAAAGCCTTCATCCTACAAACTGGGGATCAAGGGTTGATGAAAATTGGTGGTAAGAAGATAATAATGTATTAGAGCAGACACCAAAGACAAGATTCAAGAAAATAATTACAAATGGTATATATAGGGAGACATGACTTCATAAAGGAAATTTAAACACTAATGTTCTTAAGATAAGTTTTAGCCTTAATGAAAATATTATAAAAAGGGGGACTTTATAAAGTGGTGCCAAGAAAGACATAAGTGAATTTGTAATGTCCCCTATTTTGAATAATTAATTTTTTAAGTTGTCCAATAAAATTAAATTAAAAAGAACTTAAATTAATTATTTAATAGTGTTAAGTGACTTAAGTCGGAAAAAGTTAATAAAAAGAGTTTTCATCCATGATAATCTAGCGAGGTTTCTTCGTCCTTCTACTTCAAGTAGGATTTTAAAGTAAAGTAAAGTAAATAGATTTTGTTTCATGCAAGTAGATGATAGTAATGGAATGCGGTGTTTAATCTAAGCAGCTCCGTCTAAATCCATACCATTAGCAAGCTTATTGATGATAGGTTTTCCCTACGTGGTATACTCGAACACTTCGTGCTTAACTTCAATTATGATTGGCATGTTAGTATGCATCGCTGTGATGGTATTTACATGTTGGATTGTAATCTGAATATCCTTAGCTACCCCTTTGAAGATTGCACCGACTTTGTGGAGGCTGTCCAGCGCGAGGTGAAGCAAAGTCTGGTTGAAGTTTGCTGAAATTGATCCCTGCATCCCACTCTTAGAGTAGTCCATAGAATTCCCTATCCCTACAGTCATTTAATTTCAACATTTTTCTAGTTAATATTAGGAAATTGGCACGCACTTGATAAATCTTTTGAGCCATGTAAAAACCCTTCGTTTGTTGTCTATCTTCCACTTCCAAACAATTGTCTAACTCCCCTCATGATACCAGCAAAGCACAACGAACCAACTGAGACAGTCCATCGCCTAGAAGGAATGTTGGAGTTGAACGCACAAACTCTCTCGCAATCTTAGCGTGTTGGATACTTTGATCAAGAGAGAATAGGGTAGCCGTTGGCAACTTTATTCTGCTATTGGTGTAAGTCGCAAAACACACATCAACAATGATAATCTATGTATGAAGTTTGCTGATGAAATGAAGAATGAATTTGAAATGACTATGATTGGATAGATGAAGTTCCTTTTGGGATTGCAAGTTACTTAGTTAGACAAGGGGATCTTCATATCCCAGTCCAAATATGTGAGAGAGTTGCTGAAAAAGTTTGGCATGGATGATTCAAAGCCTGTTGGTACTCCCATGGTAACTAGATGCAAGTTAACACAAAGTGATGATTCTCCTAAGGAAAATCAAACAAGGTACAAATCTATGATTGGTGGATTGCTCTACTTAACACAACCCAGACCAAACATTATGAATGCTGTGTGTATGGTTGTTAGATTTCAAGTTGATGCAAAAGAGTCTCATGTGACTATCGTAAAGAGAATCTTCAAATATCTAAAAGGAACAATTGATTTTAAAATTTGGTATCCTAAGGATGATGATCTTACTTTGAATGCATATACTGATGCAGATTGGGCTGGAGATCTAGATGACAGGAAAAGTACTAGTGGTGGTGCCTTCTTCCTAGTGAAGAAGCTAGTGTCTTGGTTGAGCAAAAAGCATAATTCCATTTCTCTATCTATTGCTGAAGCAAAATATATGTTTCTGCCAATAACTATACTCAAGTAATGTGGATGAAACAAATGTTCAAAGATATCCAAGTAGTATATGATGAACCTATTGCCATATATTGTGATAACTCAAGTGCTATTAACATTTCTAAGAATCCGGTGCTACATCCTAAGACCAAGCATATATCAATCAAGTTTTCACTTTTTGAGGGAGAAAGTAAGTGAGAAAAAAGTTGGACTAGAGTATGTGCCTACCAAAGAGCAGGTTGCAGATATTTTCACTAAGCCATTGCCAAAGGATACTTTTGAGTATCTCAGAGGGATGCTAGGGGTAATTACCCCTCCTGATATGAACTAAGGATGCATTAATTTGCATCAATCCATGCATTTCATGATCATATTCTAATCCAGACTGATGTTCTTTGTGGCTGCTACTTAGGGGGAGTAATCAGATGTGCAGATATGTTGTTCAGAGCTTGTATGTTGAAAGATAATGCTTATCTTTGCCATTGATGTAAAAGGGGGAGAAGTGCAATGTGAAAAACTGTTGATTATCTAGGGAAAAGAGCCCTGTGGGAAGATTTTGAGAAGAGTTGAGGAAAGAAGAGTCAGAATCTAAGGACGAGTAAATGTTGATTGAGAGTTGGGTCAATGGTGTTTTTCACATCATGTGTTGCCATCAATGCCAAAGGGGGAGATTGTTGGATGTTGTGGATCTGTTGTAGATATGTGGTTGTCATTGATGTCAACACTATTAGCATTTGGTGTATTTAAGGCTGTATATGTCGAGAATATTGAGAAAATTGTTAAAAGAAGTGTTCTAGGTTCCAAGTGGAACTATGAAGGTCATGGAAGTGTCTTGTTTTATACGTTCAAGATCAGTTCTTATGGATTAAAGGGTTTTTTTCTAAGTGTATCTAGTTTATCCACCGGAAATTTCAAAGCTCCACGTGAAGATTTGATCGTGCTATGAATAGTTGTGTTCTAACAGTATTTTTGTGGGTTCTGTCAGTATTCCAGATTGATGTCTGTGTTTCTATTGCTGTGGATGTTTCTTTGTTAGTTCTTGTTGATGTTGGATGCTTTTAGATCGTGCTCTATCTTTGTGGTATGTCCACATTGATCAATGTGTTGGCGGTCAAATATTTTTCTTTGTATGCTCCATTTTACATGTTCCTGGCCAACATGTTAATGATAGCGTGTTGTGGACCTTCGAGGTGAAATTAATTGAAGTCTTTTTGTGTTGGAATTGTTAATTTGAGTCTCCACTATGTTGTGGCAGACCTTGGCGGATTCGCATTGCAAATTTACTTGTAAATTTGGGCCGAATTGAAAATATGTTTTATATCCCTGGCTGACTAATTTGTTGGTGTAATCTCATGTTGCGAATATATAAGAGCGATTGTTTAATCGGTGTAGAGCAAGCTCAAGAGTGCTTCGTGTGCTCCTATGTGTGTATGTGTGAATATCATTTGCAGAGCAAAGTGTGAAGAAGATTGAGTGAAGTGTGAAGAAGGTCGAACGAAGAGTGAATAAGGTTTTTTGTGCTTAATTGGAACTGTAATCAGGCTTGTATAGAAGCTATTTTCTCAGTTCACATTTTGGATGGTCCAACTCCTTTTGGACAGTGAGTCCTCTTTTGTATTGAGCAGTGAGCTCTAGGCAGTGTGCCTGAATGCATGTGCATTCCCCTTATTCTTATTATACTTGTTGTGACCTTTTTCACACATCGCCCCATTGCAAATGGGGACCCCCTAATTTTTGCTTCGTTTCAAACTTTTGGCTTGATTTTAGTTTGTTTTGTCGTTGTCTCTCTTTTCTACTGTTTGTCTTTCCGGGGTTGTGTCCTCCATTGAGCTTAAACGTGAAATTTGGCCAAGTCTTAGAATTAGGGTTTTGAACTTCCTTGCCAATTTGAAATCAAATGAAGTAAATAAATTGAAAACAGAGCCTGACGTTCCTATTAGTACACTCCCAGCAGGTCCTTAGCAAAATTTCATCAGATTCCTAGTCACTTACTATTTTTAGTAACTGTGTAATTCCAAGTATCCTCTCAGCATTTTTGAAATTCCGACAGTCACACTGCGTCCAGAACATATCAAGCTACTCGCGTGCAAAGTTTGAGCTGAAACAAACAACTTGCTATTTTTAGCAGTTCGGCTTCCAGAGCAAATTTCAGGGCTTAGATGCAAAAATTTTCAACGCATGTCTGGAGATTCCTTCTGGGTTTTCAAAGACCTTTGTGACAGTATAACATGCAAAATGAGATGACAACTTTTAGAGTTCAGCCTTTAGAGGCTATTTTTAGGGTTTGCATGTCAGGTTTCCTTTGCATGTTGGCATATTCTTTATGGGTTTTTCGAGAGCTTCACGATGATGTGACATGCAAACGGAGATGGACACTCATTGAGGAACTTACTATTTCTAGCAGGTGCATCCCAACAACCGCCTCCCAGCACTTCAGAATCACGAGCTGATCGCAATGTAGTAGAAACAAGGACAAACAGAGGTCGTTTGATATGCATGCAAGATGAATTAGGCTTTCCAATTTTGGGACCCAAAAAGAGGGGTAAAAAGTCAAAAATTTTGAAAACCGGTGTAAACCACCGCGATCAACATCCTTCAAGCTATCTGCTGGTAAAATTTGAAGACAAACAGAGCACTTACTATGTATAGTAAGTCATTTTGGAAACAGGCTAAAAATAGCAAATCAGTTGCATGCGCCGATGTCAGCAGGCAGGTCACGTGGTGAGGAGCATGTCATTCGAATTTCAGAGCAAACGGAATTGTGGAGGTATCAGAAACAAACAGTTACTATAAATAGTAAACCACCTTCAGAAATGGGCTAAAAATAGTAGGCCAACCCGAAATAGTAGTGTCAACAAGTTGATGAGGTTGTGAAGATGCAGTGTCTAAAATCTCAAGACAATCTGAGCTTCAGAGATGCAAGAATTGAAGGGCTTACTATAAATAGCAGGCATGGATAAACTGGCGAAGACGAAGAAAAAATGGCTAAGTATTGGACTTCATCCTGCACCACCCTGAAAATGCGCCCATCTTGGCCTTGAGGTGTTTAAAAATTTCTAAGTCAGGAGTTCATCCTTCACCCATGGCCAAATGCGCCCAAGTTGATGAAGAAGCATGAAAAATTTTCTAAGTACAAAACTCGTCCACCTCCTATGGCAAAATGTGCCCATGCAACAAGAAGGTCAAAGAGGTCAAAGTTTTTCATCCTGCACACATAGCTAAATGCGCCCAACTCTAGGTAGTGGCATGAAAAAAATTCTGAGTACAAATATCCTCCACCACCCCCCAAATGGGCCCATCCCTCAGCCTAGGAAAAATGCGCCCAAATGAGGCCATGTGAGGACAAAAGCTGGAAGTCAAAAGGTCACTTGTTGAAGGAAGTCAAAGGAGTCAACAAAGTTCATCCTTCACACATAGCAAAATGCGCCCAAATGGAGCCATGTGAAGACAAAAATGAGGAAGCCCAAGGGTCACTTGTTGGAGGCGTCAAAAGTTTTCATCCTCCTCTACATGAGAAATGCGCCCAAGTTATGGTCAACAAGTCAAAGCAAATCCAAAAAGTTTCTAAGTTAGAAACTTGTCCTTCACACATAGCAAAATGTGCCCAAATGGGGCCATGTGAAGACAAAAATGAGGGAGATGAAAGGTCACAAGAAGGCCTGGTAAACATTAATCCTCCACACATGCTAATATGCGCCCAAGTTGAAGTGAGGTAGAGGGTGAGTAAAATATGCTAGGCATTGAAAGTGGTGAAGTAAAATACAAGGCGTGGTGAAAACAAGGTTGATCCTAGGCGTTGGAAGTGGAGATGAAGAATATTACTGGGCATGGAAATCTAATAAGCTAAATGCGCCTAAAGTAATGGAAGTGTGATATGCGCCCAAGGCATAAGGTGGTGAATAAAATAAAATATAGAGGGCGTTGAAATTAAAATTCTCCATGATGTGCTTTCAGGAAAAATTCTCTAAGTGAGTGAATAAATAAAATTTTCTCACCAAGGCAGAATGCATGAAGTTGAGTAAAATCTCTAAGGCAAAACTTTCAAAGTGATTCAAAAATTTTCTAAGGCAAAATATTTTCTTCCTTAGAAAATACGCCTAGACCTAGGGTGGTGAAATTCTTCTTGAAGCACGAATAAATTTTCCACAGATGAAGTTAGAAGATATTGGCATTGCAGGATGAATTTAAAAAATTTCTCAAGTCAGAGCAACAAGGTGTTCACAGAGATGAAGAACAGATTTAAATTGGTGGAATAATATTTTTTCTAAGGTCCAAATTTTTAAAATTTAAATGAACCCATTCGTTGTGTACCCATGGATTCATCGTGTTTCAGAGAAAATTTTCTTCTGGGTACTGATGATCTTCAATGAGAAATGGATTTCTATGTCTTCCGCACTTCACCAAGGCCTTCAGCATGAGGAATTTAATCGATGCTCGAATTATGAATTTTCCTAAGGGAAAATTTAAAAATTTTCTAAGGCAAATTTGAATAAAATGGTTTTTGAAAGGAAAATGCTTCGACGTGTTATCACGGAATCTAGCAGCGCTCGTTCCACGGATAACCCCCCTACGAAACTTGTCTGTTTCCTAGGATTCGTGAAGTTCAAGTACGCATAACGGTGATTTTCGCCCCGAAATGTGTTCCAAAGTCTCAAATAGTCAATTCGAGCATTCCCCATATGAAGACCTCAAACGATTCTTTCTTTCAATCCTGCTTTCTTAGTGAATTACAACGCAGCGGACCAACTCCCGCCTCAAGGCCAAAATTTGGCTAAGTCTGCAAGGCGCTTAAAATTTAGCACCCCGCATGAAAGAAATTTCTAAAAATGTAATAGCTCTAAATTTTAGCCATTACACTTTTCCTTGACACTTAAACTTTTGGCCCCTCGCACGCTTTCTTCATGATTTTCGATTTTCATCAATCGTGCCACTTTTCGTGCCTAAATTTATTGCTCGACTTGAGTTAGGTTTTCGATTTTCTCTTTCACTTAAAGGTGTTTTAATTCGCCATTTTCATTGTTATGATTTTTGTTCTTCCTCTCTTCATGCTGGGCGAGTTTTCTTCAAACTGCAAATACGTTTTTTGAGTTTTTCGACATCCCTCTCCAACGTTTTTCGCGTTTCATCTTGGTAAGTTGTTACCCTTGCTTTCTCTTTATTCTCCAATTTCAATGGCAACTCCATGCAGACAAACTTTGCCAACTTCGAGTGCCGTTTCCATGTGCTTCTACATTTGTTTTACCCAAAAATGTGCCAAAGATGCAGAAGCGCTAAATTTTAGTGCCCTGACATGCTGAGTATGTCAAAATAAATTCTAACTCTGAGAGATGTAAGAGCGCTAAAATTTAGCGCTCTTGCATCAAATGTAAAATCTCCAAAATGTAAGGGCGCTGAATTTTGGCGCCCTTACACTTTTCACAATCTTTTTCCAGACTTAAGTCATTTTTTGTGCAATGGTGCTGAATTTTAGCACCTTTACACTTTTGGCAGTTTTTATCTTAGTCTCTTCAAACTTGCTCTGTTTCCATTCCGAACCCCATTTCTTTGCTCCTGCATCGTTTTTCGTGCCTAGTTGCTCGTTTCACGCTTCCCAATGCTGCTTTTTCTGCTAATGCCTGTTGATTCACCATCCTTGCAGTTTCTCTCCAAATCTCGTCAAGTGATCCCGAAGGTGATGTCCTTTGATCTTGGTTCTTCCAAATAAAAAGTTCATGCAGGAGACCAGAAGAAGTATGAAGACTCCGCTACCAAGCAAAGAAACATGAAGAAGCTTCCTGTTCTCCAGTGTCAGACATTTCGGTGCATCCCTTTGCATCTTGTAAATATTTCTCGACATTTTCAATGTCATTTTGTAAATTGTAATTACACCAAGTCCAAAGATGTAATATTTTCAAAACAAATTACACTTTGACTTTGGTCAAAGTTAGGTGAGATCTCCTAAAATTGCTCACCTAACTTTCCCTGATTTTCTCAATCTCTTTCCTTATTTTGCTCATCCCTCTTTCTATATAATGGAGGGATTTTCATTGTAATATGATCTTTTAGCCTTTTGCAACGAAGTGCTGCCCTTTTGTAAGCAAATTTGTGAAACTTTGCGTTCATGCTTTGTGAATGAGATTCGATCAATAAAGAAAAGGATTGCAAGCCAAACTTTGCGTTGGATTCGATACTTTTGTAAGTTGATCTTGATTTGGTAGTGATTAGTTCGAGGAATCTGAAAGACTCTAAGTAGTTGATGTAAACTTTGTGTTACATTCGTTATTTAGATTGCATTGTATTTCTTTTATCATTGGTTGAATGATCTATAAGACTTTGCGCTTATAATCATTCATGCTCTTGCATGTTCTTGTTGAATAATCTACAAGACTTTGTGCTTGTAATTATTCATACTCTTGGATACTTTGTCGGGGATCTACAAGACTTTGTGCTTGTAATCGCTCGTGCTCATTGACACTTTGTTGGATGATCTACAAGACTTGTGCTTGTAATCGCTCATGCTGCTTTGAAGAATTGTTGCGTCTAAGAAGACTTTGTGCTTCTAATAGCAAACGGTACGTCTACGTAGATCCAACACTGATAAAGCTACGGAACAACTTTGTGCCTTCGTGAGCTTTCCTTTTTATTTTATTTTGTTTGTTATTTAATCACTTCTGGTATCTCTACGCTTCGCTTTGACGAGATAGAGATATTGGCATTACTGCTAGTTGTTCGTTTCAAGTTATCAAGAATTCCGAACTTTCAACGGTGAAGCATTGTAAACATCTTCTCTGAAAAAAGAGAGAAGGATGAATGTAACACACCCCCCCCACTCTGTAGTTTTCGTGTACATTTTGTAATTATTTGTTTGATTTACTATCGCTTCTGTTAGCAGTAAGAAGGGCGCCTCCCCTTTCC
Organism: Sequoia sempervirens; assembly: GCA_007258455.2. Classification (NCBI taxonomy): domain Eukaryota; kingdom Viridiplantae; phylum Streptophyta; class Pinopsida; order Cupressales; family Cupressaceae; genus Sequoia; species Sequoia sempervirens. The sequence goes on along the minus strand of VDFB02365811.1, from coordinate 12,977 downwards.
GAGAGGAGAGATTCACATCTCACATAACTGTGGCTGAAGTCCAAGTTGTGTAATCTATTGAAAGTTGATTACATAATTTTCACCCAACACGACGATGAATTTAAAGTAAATTGCCTAGATGATTTTGATTGAGTTCTTCACAGAGGAATTTTCCAGAGCATCAAAGGTAATTCAAATTTGAAATTTGCAAGACAAAACTTCGGCTGGTGAATGGAAATTGATTAAATGATGAATTTAAATTTTAAAATTTTCGAAAGTGAATTTAAAATGTGACAGTCAAAGTTGAACTTCTAGAAGAACAAGATTCTTGATGTCAAAGGACAAGTGTTAGAAATGCCAGAGGAGGGAAATTCAAATGAAGTAGTGGAAATTTAATTCACTGGCTAAACTTAGCCTTCTTCTAGAATTCGAATTTCCTATAAGTGCTGAAGGTTACTTCTTTTCACAGCTGAAGAGAAACTCGATTTGCTCTGAGTCCAGTGTTGAGTTTGAAATCTGTTGAAGAAGTTTGAATTTTTTTTTTGAAGAGGAAGTTGCTGAAGACTGAAGTGCTGAAGGAGTTCAAAATTTTTGCGGTGGCTGCAATTGTTGAAGAAGTTCGAAATTTTGCTGAAGTTGAAGGTTGAAATCTGAATTTGTTGCTGAGATTTGAAGTTGCAATGCAAGTGAGAAGTTCGAATTTCAAAGAGTGCAATTGCTGAAGCTAAGGAAGTGCGCACTTACCAAGCTACTTGAAATTGCTGAGTGCGAATTTAAAAGTTCAACTGCTGAAGTAAAGTGGACGATTTTATCAAGGCTTGAAGTTGCTGAGTGTGAAGTGAAGTTGCTAAAGCTTGCTTAGAAATTTTCTAAGTATTGAAGCTCGAATTTGTTGAAGAAGAAGTTGAGGTTTGCAAACGAGAAATAATAGTGCAACTTCTTGAAGTCAACTGGCAGCCCTGCAAAGTATTTTATTTATTTTTCTAAGTTATTTTGTTGATGAATGTTTATTGTTTTGTAGATGGCTGAAGCAAGGACGACTGGCAAGGATAACAATGGTGCATCCAGGCAAGCTGTTATAAAGAAGCTGAGCAAGTCTTTCTTGCCAGAATCAAAGTTTACTTCAAAGTTAGGCAAGCTGGCAGATACAAACTTGGGCTCCGTCAACCTAGAGACTTTCAAGAATCAAATGTTGGGGATTGGTAATCAGCGACCTTCGAACACTTCGCACAACATTGTTCGAAGTGGGTTATATGCAGCTGCTGGTTTCCCACCAGCCATTCAGTGTTCGGAGCTGATGATGGAGTACGCCAGCTGCTATGAAAAGGATCACAGGTCAATCATGTCACCAGATGGTCAAGTGCTCGCCAACCTCACTCCCGTTGCCATTGGTGAAGCCTTTGGAATCCCAGTGTATAGAAACATGATTTACAAATTGAGGGAGCGAGCTGAGCGAATGTATGCTTCTGCATTCGAGAGATGTACAGAAACGATCAATACTCACTAGATGAGCAACCCCAAGCCCTCTCGTACGAAGCTGCCAAGGCAAATTATATCAGATGACTTGAAGCAGGATTACTGTGATCTCATCATGATGCTGAGCAGAGTTGGAGGCTGCCCGCAATCTTTTATTTTCGAGCCGTGGATGTTCTATTACATCAACCTCGTGCTGGAAGGAAAGGAGTACGTCAACTGGGCCGAAATGATAAGTGACAATTTGCACGAGCAGCTCCTGAGCTTGAGAAGAACGAAGACATTCTATATGGGCTCTTACATCATTTACATGCTGGCCCGTATGACAAAATATAGAGGAATTTCATATAAGGAGCCAGTTGGCTGTGGTTCTCATCAGTTTAAAATTCATGAGGCTTGTCCGCAGTTGCATTTGACAAGTACTACTCATTACAAGTGTGTCAATGACGCCTTCACCATGCACATCACGAGATTGCTTCAGGAGCGGATGCATCACAGGATCTCGAGGGAAGCCCAAGAATTGATTGAGAGGTATGGGTGTTGGTTTATACAATTTCCAAAGTTTTCTTATGTAAGGCTGAAGGATTTTCGTCATATCCATATAGACTGCCTAAGTACCCAACCAACAAAATTTTAATGTTAGAGATACCTAGGCAGTTGGTTGCCTACGATAAAATTCAGAAGAAAAAGAAGGGAGGTGTTGACTTCCCAATTGTCATGGGCAATTCTGATGAAGTGTGTCCTTCATTATAGACAGCTAGAGAAACCGAGAGCGAGCTTCAGTTTTATCACTTTTCATATCACACCAGCCGATAGCACTATGATCCGCATAACAACATCAAATGGGTACTGTCAGAGGAATTTAAACACAAGGCAAATATTGAGGATTATTGGGCTGATGCATCGGACGAGGCTGAAGTCAGAAAAAGAATGTTCTCTCGGTTGCCAATAAACATGATCAAGGAGTGTAAAGTCATTCTGGTACCAGACCAGGTAAATGAAGACATGGACGTTGTCCATCCAGATTATGAAGCAGTGAGAGATACTCCACTTCCACTCCCGGATTGGTCAGAACCAGAGGTTGCTGACTTGGACACACTCTCCATTCCAGTCTTGACATTTACCAGAGCATGGGTTGACAAGCGTGTGAGCAGGTTGAAGAGTAGGTCGATTGCATTGACTTACAATTTGATGGGAGATCACAGGACACCCACCACCAACAGGAAGAAACAAATCACACGAGGTCCGGAATCTAGAAGGAAAGAGCCAGTTCGGCAGGAGCCTGTTCAGCCGGAGCCTCCAAGAGTTGTAGTCAAATCACCCACGCCATTGGAGACACGTTCTCCAAGCATACAGGAAGTTTGTTTATTTGCTGATCAAATAAATGCATTGAATCAGGTGCAATCGATACAGGAAAATAATCAGCCACCACGGAGAGAATCAGTTGGCCAAAGCATCAACGCACCTGCTAGAGATGATCAGCAAGATGATGAGGGGACTACTACTGACCCTCAGTTTCAGCAAGAATTAGAGATGGCTTTGGAAGATGATGATGATATAGTTTCAGGAGATACTCAGCCACTTGAGGCCGATGAGCCTCACCGGAATGATGTAGAAGTTGAACAAATCCGTGAAGTAGAGGCACAAGAACAACAGCCATTTGATATACAGTATACAGTACCTGATTGGCTCAAAGAGATTGATCCAGCAGTTGAAATGGAAGAGTTTTTGAACAGGATCAGCGCGCCTCCACAAAAGAAGAGAGCACGAAAGTTTTCAAAGATATCAACTGATGAGGATGGTTCCCGCACCCTTCACATGGCAGTGCCATAGGTTGATTGTGACCGAGATGAAGCAGTGCCAGAAAACTAAGTGGTCACAAATTTGGAGTTAGGACATCCCACAGGTGCACAGATTGTAGAGGACTGTGATAACTCCTATCACGCCCTCAAGGACAGATTGTTCAAGAAGGAAAGTACAAGAAGTTGAAAAGAGAGCATAAGGCTTTGATAGGATATGTGCAGCAGTTGTCTCGTCCTCGTGGGTAGGAGATTCCAGCGATAGAACTTCCAGCTGACATACCTAGAGAGTCGATTAGTGGCTTGTTGGAGCTAGGGAAGATGGCACAGGAGGCAGACAAATGGGTTACAGGAGTTCGTGCTGAGACAGAGAAGTTTATGGAAGACCTTGCTTACGCTTTCCAGAAAGCTTCCAGTATTTTGGCACGGATGGAGGCAATTGATCAGGCCTGGGGTGATGATTCTGTTTATCAGAGCAAAGTAATTCAGCGTCTTGAGGCATTGAGACATGTTCCTTTGCGGTTGCTAATTGATGGAGGGGTCATTCAGGAGAATGACAGGTACGACTTTTCTAGATGGTACTCTTCAGCAATCAAGGGACGTGGTTTCTTTGACACAGCACAGGCGGATTCAACTAGAGTACGGAAGGCTATGGCCAATATGATTGATGGAGTCCAGAATACTTTCGAGGCCATATTTGCTAGGCGGTTGAATCCAGATGAGGTGATTGTTGATAATTTTAGGGGTAGGCTGGTGCCTTTCTTTTCAGAGGTGAAGACCTTCGTACAAGATGACTTTGAGAATACTTCCACTTTCTCCACCTTGATCCAGAGCACGCAGGATTCCTTGGTTGCTTGGAGAAAATCTTGTACAAGGCATGAACAGTCAGTTACAGTGTTAGAGTTACAACTTGATTGCATTCCACCCATTTCAGTTTGGGAGGTTGAGGCTGTACTTGGCAAGTTCGTTGAGTTTGCAGCCAGAGAGAAGGAAAACGGGAATGCACTACTGGACGATGATCTTCTAGAAGACTGATTATGGGCATTAATTGCCTTTACTATTTTGGGAGTGAGTGGGAATCTTTGATTCATTTAATGTACCACTCCCCATTCTGGCAGTTTTTAGGGTTAGGGCTGAGGTGGCTTAATCTTAGCCACTCTTTTGATTGTAATCTTAGCCGTCCTTTGGACCGAGCTATCTATAAAAGGGGGTGTCCCCCTCATTTGTAAGGCATTAGAATTAGAATCAAAGCTAGAGATTAGAGATTAGAGAGTAGAGCAGAGTAGACATTTTGCTTGATAGTTTAGCATAGTTTGGAGGAGAAGGAAAGTTTTCCTTTGAAAACTTGTGTAAGAAATTGTTGTGTAACACTTTCATAATAGAAGATCTTTTCATTGATGGTGAAATTTGTCTTCATTGTGGATAGCTAGCAAGGTTTCTTCATCCCTTTGAATCCAAGTAGCGTAAAATAGTTTAGAAGTAGCATTTTCATTTCATGCAAGTAGATAGTAGTTGTGGATGTATGGCATTGATCAAGGCACTTCGTTTCATTCCATACCACTAGCGGCTTGCTAACGGCAAGTTTGCCTTGCGTGGTCTACCGGAGCATTTCATAAACTTAACTTCAGTTGTAGCTCATGTCTTGGTATGCGTCGTTTTGACGATATCTTGATGCTGGGTTGTAACTTGAAAATTACTCGCTATCCCCTTTGAAGATTGCACCTACTTTGTGTAAGCTGTCCAACATGAGGCAGAACAAAGTTGGTTGAAGCTGTTAAGATTGACCCATACGTCCCACCTTAGAATAGAACATAAATTCCTTAGGCCCTACACTCATTTACTTTCAGTTCATTTCCGGTTAGTTCTAGGAAAATACATACCTTATTGCCATATCATACGTGCAAAATCCCCTTCAAATCATCCATCTATTGTTAACTGCAAGAATCTTGAACAATTGTGTAAGTCCCCTCGTGAAAACAACAATTCACATCAAACCAACTGAGGGTATTCCAAGTATTTCGGAACCTCGGAGTTGAACGTGCGAACTTTCTCGCAATCTTAGCGCACGGAATACCTTGATCAAGAGAGAATGGAGTAGCCTTCGGACAATTTCGTTCTGCTGATTGGTGCGGTCACGAAAATCACATCAACAATACTTTTAACAGGGTATAATATTGTGGACTAACATCCACCGTGGATTTTCCCCTAACAAGGTTTCCACGTAAAAATCTTGGTGTTTTTTGTTTCTCTGATGTGCTAATTGTTTATGGTTTATTAATCCTTCATCAGATCTGAGATTAAGTTAAGTTGGAAGAAGTTCATATATTTTGTGACAACTGATTAACCCTCCTCCCCTTCAATTGTTCCGGTCTCTGTTTTTCCAACGTAATCAATCACCTCCGCTCTCGATGTAATGGGATGCAACTTGGAGGATGAACTTTGTATTGTGTGCAAAAGTAGGGAATGTAGACACCAGATGTAGATTATTGTGCACAATGGCTCTCAACGAGTCTTCGAGAGGCTTTTGCTCAGTCCTTTTGACAAAATCAACGAGGTCTTGATGACCAACCTCGGTATCCTTTATTTTATCCACCTTTGAAATTACCACTGAAGGCGGATAGACACCTTGGTACTTGTATTTCATTTTTCCTTTAGCCTTCGAAGAAGATGGACGCTTCTTGGCTGTCATCTAAGAGCAACTGCATCAAAAAGATGCAACTTCAAGGATCCCTTGACGAGATCTGAAAAGGAACTGCAAAGAATATGAATCAACAAACATTAGACAAAAAAGTAGCATTGGGATGCATGAAGCCAACAACGATGTTGAGCAAGCATTAAACAAGTGATGAGGCACGGAAAACAATGCAAAACAAGTGATGAGGCACGGAAAACAATGCAAAAGAAAACGAACAAAGTTCGGAGCAAAGATAGAACAAGTTGGAAGTGTTGAAGAAAAAAGCTATAGAAAGTGTAAACACTTAGGGAAAAGACTTCAGGTGTAAGGGCGCTGAAAATCAGCACCCTTGCACTTAGAATGATAGTTTGCAAAAACATGTCAGGGCACTAAAAATCAGATCCCTGACACTTTATCTTGTGGAGAAAAGATGTTAAGTGCAATGGCGGGCAAATTAAGCGCTTTGGCATCTAGTGTAGAAACCCTTGTTCTCACTATTTCTGAAACTGCTTGTTTTGCTTGTTTTGAATTTTTTTGTGGTTTTTGCATAAACAAATGAAATGCACTTTTGAAAGAAATTGCTTGTAAAAATTAAATAAAAATATTACAATTCTAGAAATGATGGAATCTACTCGATATATTGATGCCTGAATATTTAATGATCTTCTAGACTGAATACAACTCAGATTGGATAACATGCAAATTAAAAAGCAATAACATTTTGGTTGAAAACCTGGTCATTGCAGCCGCCTGTGATGCTAATGAAATGGTACGGCCATCATAGATATCCACTTCTCCCTCCGCCAGGTGTTTGCAAATGAAACCAGAGGAATATGTGCTCCTATTGGTGAAGTCAGAATGCCAAAAGGAGAGGCGTTTTGCCCTATGTGAAAAGTACAGCCCTATACTTGAAGGTACGGCCCAGCAACAAAATGGTACGGCTCAGTAACAGCAATAAAGAATCCGTACGGCCTTTGGAATGATGACAGGTGTGGGCTAAAATCAGCCACCCAAGAATAACTCTCTGTTTGATAACTCCGGGATTCAAAACTCTGAAGATGTGACTTCTGAATAAGCTCTATGACAACTTTTGGATGAAGCTATCTCTCTGATAAGCAATAAATCAGCTGATATTTCACAGCCTCTGAACTGCAGACACTGAAGATGGCTCGTTCTCCAATGCAAAAAGACAACTGAAACCCTTGGCTCCGTTCTCTAAAGGAAGAATTGATCAAAGTCGATTTTCATAACATAATTATGTTTTCTTCACAAGTGAAAACCTTATATTCTTCAAGAGGGTCGACTTCTCTCCAAAAAGCATCATTTAAATAAAGTTGAATTTTCACTTTTAATATTTCCACAGTTTGCACGCACTTTTAATTATAATTAATAATTAAAAAGTGGCCTCTTCTTCATGTTGGTCGACCCCTTCCTTTAGTCACTGAAGTTATAATATTTAATTATATTATAACTTTATAATATAAGCCTTTAATTAATTAATATTTATTTTTCCAAACAAATATTAATATCTCTCTCAAAACAGGTCCAAAGGACGAACCGTCTAAAGCCAAATGATAAGTGACTGAATCAACATACGACCAAACCATACTGCTAAAAATAGCAGGGGCGCTTTGCTGAGTGACTCTACTTACTAAAAATAGTAAGTCAAGCAAATGATGTCCAAACGACTCCGAACGAAAGCCAAGCTAAATGATTATGCCAACTGAAGCCAACCCAAGCCTCAACCAGACCCTCTATCCACCCTATCAGCCTACGAGGGTCACATAATAGGCTAATCTCAAGAACTGAGAGATGTCAACTGGAAGGGGACATTACATCTAGAGAGATCACTCCAGTGTAGGAGCGGTGATTTTCACCACTCCTACACTAGAAGTTAATGAAAAACACAAACGAAGTGCAATGGTGTTCAAAAATACCGCTCAACCAAGGAATTGTATGTACATGTTTTCAAATATTGATATAAGCATGATCTTTGATATGGAAGTTCAGTAAAGCCGAGGATGTTTAAAGTTTTAACATTTGGATAGGAGAACTTTGGGTCAGAAACAAAAGAGACAACATGAGGGCGACAAAAGACAGCTGGAAGGAGGAGAAACAAGAACCGCTACAAAAACAAATCAAAAACTAACAAAAACCAAAAGAGACAAGGCACGGAGGACGCGAAAACCAAACGTGTTGGGGATGGTGAAAGACAAGTCACGACATGAGCCGAAGGATTGGTCCCGGGTTTGGAAGAGAAAGAACAAGTTCAAACTAAATCACAAAAGCGAAGAATCTAGGGTGAAGCGAAAGAAACACTAAAATGAAAAACAAGAAAAGTTTGAATGTAAGGGAAAGTAATGAAAAACGACACACCTTCAGAAAATGCGAAAGGAACCCTAGCCTTGAATCAACAAGAAATCCCAAAGCACGAGTTCGCAGGTCGATAAAGAGTCCCCAACTCAATGAAAAATGAAACAAAGATGATTGAAATGAAGTGAGGTGAACTTAAAATTGCGTTTAAGTGATTTGCAAATGCAATAAATGAAACACAAGTCGTGAATTAATTAAGGCAAGATAAATGGCATAAAACTACGAAAGGTGCACTAGAGACAAAAATCACCGCCCAAGACTTAAAATGACTAATTAAAGAGACTTGGTGCAAGGGCACTGAAAATTAGCGCTTGTGCACCACGTTGACATTTCACTAAAATGCATAGGCGTTGAAAAACCCCACCTTCGCACTTTGGACACTTCAAAGTTCAATATGTTAGAGCACTTTTTTATGGAGCTTTTACACTTTTAACAATTTTCACTAAGTATAAACAATAAGAGTTCGCAAAGATACTCGGTTCGAAGGTCTTTGCTAGACAAACACAGAGGGACGCTCAAATGGACTGTTTGAGACTTTGGAACGCACTTCAAGGTGGATTGAGAATTGCCTCGTTTTGCATGTTTGAACATCACAAACCTATGAAAAAGATAAGTTTCGTAGGAGTGTTATCCGTGAAACGAGCACTACTAGATTCCATAATAACATTAATATCGGTTTCGTGTTTGAAAGATAACACCTAGCTGATAGAGACTGCTTCTTCATCCAAAGGTTGCAGATTGAACTTCATAGTTGATTATTTTGATATGTTATGTTTTTAGGTTGTTGGTTTGTGCTTGGTTGAAGCACGTTTTTGGTCATTGCTCTTAATGTGATTTTTTGTTCATTTTGGGTGTTTGCTCTATGTCTTTCTTTGCTCTAGGCACCACACATCTCCATGTTTCAGATTTTAATATGAAAAGGCAGATTTATTAGATAAGGTCGACCTCCTATAGAGGCCGCCCCTTGTCTATGGTTGCATTGGGATTTGAACCATCTTATGTGTTGCTGTTTGGAGGTACTTTATGCTTGGTTTTGAATGCCTAATCATTGCATTTATATTGCTTTCAGTTTTATGGTTTTTGGAGCTGTTTTGGTGAAGTTCCAAACATCTTGGTGTTGTCTCTATTTGCTGGTTTGATTATCAGATTTCTGTGTTTTCATATCAGACCTGGTTATTGTAATTATTTGCTATATTTCCTTAGTGATTACACTCATAATTGTAGCAAGGAATATTGCAAATCACTTGGTCTGATTATAGTTATATTTCATCATAATATCATTGTATGAGAGAGCATATTGTAATGTTGATTTCAGTACTACTAATCAGCTCTTTACTTTCAACACTTTACATTCTATATATTTCACTCCCGTTGAATAAGTGGTCGAGCTTTCATGGTTAGTTATCCACCTACATTTACATTTCCATCATTTACTTTTAGAATGGTCGGCAAGCCGTCTGTAGTTTTGTAATTTTGTTCCCAATTTATATCTAACGATCCCCTCGGACCGTATGCTCTCACCTCGCCCACATCGGGATCTTGGTGCTCAAAAAGTGAAGGGTTCCCTTTCAGCTGGTTATATTTTGGAGCTAACCTTAACGGGGTGCACTGTTGGCTAAAATTTCAAAAAATCAAGCTAAGGGGGATATTTCAACAGTATGGGGTTGTTGATAGTTATATCAACAAATTTCAAAACATGGTTGTTATGGTTCAAATATGTTAGAGAAGACGGTAGTGATACTATTTACCGAAAGGTTTGCATCATAATTTTAGAGGCTAGGTGAAGGCTTTCAAGCCTAATACTCTCCAAGATGCAATTCAAATGACACTTGATCTTGAAACTACACATCCTAACCAGCAATACCAAAAGAAAATTTTCAAGAGTAGTAAACCATTTAAGAAAACCTTCATTCAGCCTAAGACCACTACACCTAGATTGGATTTTGAATCAAGAAATGAGCTACGCAAGAAGAAATTATGTTTCTCCTACATGGAACCGGGAAGCCCAGTCACAGTTGCCTTAGGAAACACAAAGTTCACTATACACAGGTCACTTTTGTTGAAAATGATGTCATTGATCTCAAAGTCCTACTGAAGGGAATCGATTAAATGCATAAATTGGTTGCCATCATATGTTCGCCTTCCTAAGGTGTAAGAAAATCGAAAGTAAAATAAAATTAAATAAATAAATTTCCTGCTAAGAATTAACCCTTAGACTCTTGGTGCCCTTCCCAAAGTGTTCTAAAATTGGTTGACATCATAAATTGGTGGCCAACTAAGGGGAGTTCATTAAATGGATAAATTGGTTGCCATCATGTGTTCACCTTCCTAAGGTAAAAGAAATTAGAAGTAAAATAAATAAATTTGCTGCTTAGAGTCGACCCTTAGACACTTGGCACCCTTCCCAAAGTGTTTTTGTTAAATTTAATGATCAGATTAAATGCACAGAAAATTAATTCAAAATTAGACACAATAACACAACAAATACCCTGGAAAAACCCTCCTCTTGAGGAGAAAAACCCAACAATATATCACTTATATATATAAACAATAATGAAGTCTCTTTTACAATAGAGGCCGATATGAAGGCCTAACACATGCACTCCAATCTGATACAGTAGAATATCACATTGATGATAATCTCAGCAAACAATATATATATATATATATATATATATATCGATCTCCTCTCAATGATAACTCGAACTGCCTTAGAGAGAATTCGCACTTCAAAGAATGATATCGAACTTCTTAACTTGAATTCTAAACAATCAAAATGCCAATGAATATATATGCAATTCAGAGAGGAGGATGTGAATCTTCACAAACAGGTCGGCATGCATAGAAGAATGCACCTCTTCATTTAATCGCGTCCCAAGGAGAATATGGTCGGCCTTAATAAAAATACATCTCTTCATTTAATACGTGCTTCTTTCCAATAACAAGTGTAAACTGATGCTTAACAAAAAGACATGGCCAATAATCATTACTAATGAAAAGGTGTGTATATTCATTTGTCTTCAAGTCGGTCATGATATTGAATATCATAAATACAATTCAAATAGCCATTGGCTATATTTGACTTGCCTCAATCAGATCTGGAAGAAGCAGCTCGTCGCTGCTAAAACATCAACACTTCCTCTCAGCTAGGGATGATACTTCCAACTGCACAAGACATATCACCTCAATATGATGTCTACCACTATGACTACATTCATAAGTGGAAAAGTAGAATATCACCTCATTGTGATATCTGATATCACCTCAACATGATATCAACCATAATGGCTACAACCATATATGGTATGTAAAAGTGTTCATCACTTACGTGATGTTGTCACCTCAACATGACTTTCACCATGGCTCTCCCAGAGGGTGAAAACACAAGTACAAGAAAATCATCACGGACTCTCTCACGTGATGTTGTCATGGAGTCACACACATGACATCCACCATGACTCTCTTAGAGGGTGGAATCAAAGGATTTCACCTCGTACTTCTCTTACCGAGAAGAACTCATTGATCAAGGGATTTCACCTCGAACTTCTCACAAAAAAGAACTCGTTAATCAAGGGATTTCACCTCGAACTTCTCTCATAGAGAAAAACTCGTTAATCAAGGGATTTCACCTCAACCTTCTCTCACAGAGAAGAACTCATTATAGGGGATCACTGATACTGAAACTCTTTCTCAGTTAAGGTTGGATTCTCCACCATACCAAGCTTATCTCGAAAGTACACAAACTTTATTTTGGAGAGAGGCTTGGAGAGAATGTCTACCGTCTGCTCATCAATATTGATATACCTCAACTATCTAGCCTTCCTCAATACCATATCTCTAATATAGTGGTATTTGATCTCAACATGCTTGGTTTTGTCATGAAACATAGGATTGACAAAAAGCTTCACACAACTCTGGTTATCACAATGAATGATAGTAGGCTCCATTGATTGTCCAAACAATCCTACAAGGAGCTTACGAAGCCACACTACTTCTCGAGCTTCCATACAAGCTGCAATATATTCTACCTCTGTTGTACTCAATGCTACAAATGACTGCTTCTTGCTGCATCAGGAAATCATAGCTGATCCCAAACTAAAGCAACATCCAAAGGTGCTCTTCTGATCTGTGACACACCCTACCCAATCAGAAGAAGTATAACCATGCAGCTCCAAGTCAGCATCTGAAGAATATCTCAACCCATATCCAACTGTCCCACGCAAGTATCTCAGGATATGTTTAGCTGCAACAAGATGTATCTGTCTCGGTTCACACATGAACTGACTAAGTGCACTTACAACAGAACATATATCTGATCTAGTGTTAACTAGATACATCAAGGACCCAATCAGCTGTAGGATCCACCAAGTCTAAACTAGCTGCAACCTCCTTCAATTTATGTAGGTTGGTCTCCATAGGTGTAGACATGGATTTGCAATCCATCATACCAAACCTCTTAAGTATATCAATGGTGTACTTCCCTTGACTTAGAATCATCTCATCTCGTTTCTGCCAGACTTCTAAGCCAAGGAAGTAATGCATAAGACCAAGGTCTTTCATCTCAAACTCAGAGGCCAACTCTTTCTTACATTTGTTGATTAAGTGCTGAAATATTCCAAACCAATTTTTTTCCATTTTTTGAATGCAATTACAACAACATGCACCCATTAGGGTTAGCA